>JAQOTM010001776.1:0-27423 GCA_029168755.2 Tillandsia fasciculata
CCACTTATGTCCAATATGCCCCAAACACCTCCAACACACCATGTAGGCCTCCAACAGCCACCCCAACGCACTGTAGCAGCTCTGCGGAGATCCGGGTCATCACATCCTCCCCCACTAAAAGAAAGTTTCGTCCTCGAAACTAAAGTCGTTCCTCAACACGGAATCTCAACCAAATAAAGGGGGTAAACATCCAATCATCCACCACTCAAGCTCCCAAGGCTGACAAGTACCTCCTCCAAAGGCGCGATGCGGTCCTCGGGTCTCCAACACAAGAACAAATAAAGGCGGGCACTCCAGAAAACCGTACCAACTCAACCAAGTACAGCTGGGCTAACCGCTCGAGCTACCAAGTAATCTGCATCGGTACAAGCCTCCGCTCTTCCCAGGGCCTCAGATGATCCAACCACAAGTCCATCGGCACACAAGCTCGATCCAAGTACCTCTGTACTCCCGAGGCATCCCATATAAGTCCTCCAACTGATCACGTAACTCTGATCTCTAATCCAAAACCATCAGGGTGTAGCAACACCTCCCCAACTCTCGGGCATCAGCACACAACAATAAGCAGTTGGAAGAACCAGATCGCAAATCAATCTTCGAGAAGATCCCGTACCCTTGCAGCTGGGAAATCCAATCCTCCAGGTTCGAAAAATACCAGCTCCAGACGATCACTTCATCAAAATCCGGGAGTTGTGCCCTCAACTCCCAAACCAGTGACGTGCTAGGCAACTCCGAAAGGGAAGGAGCCCTGACCAGGAGGGAGGGGTCCTCGCCCGGTCGCTCCCGAATCTTGACCATCCGAGCGAACCATTCAGCCGCGGTCTATCATCCAAAGATTCCTCAGTGACATCATCATACGCCACATCTGCCTCGACAGTCCACACAGCGCCAAGCTGCGGAGTCAACAAACACAACCAAATAGCTCTCCTGCTCCGGGTATCCGCCACCACAGTGGCCCTATCAGGGTGATATTGGATGCTTGCCACAAATCCAACTGTAACTTCATAGCTACTATGGGAGGCATCACAGTATATCACAATTCCATCTCCCAACACTGGCGATGCAGAAATCAGGGCTGGTATCAATCTCATCACCAATTCGTCAAGCTCTGCTGGCACTATCCGGCTCACAAGCTCCTCACCTCAACAAATAACTGCCGGTCTCAGCCATTCTCGCATAGCATCCATTTTGGCCGGACTTCCACCACCGCCTCTTATGGCTAGACTAAGTGATCCAAGAAGATATGCTCTCGAAGCTAAAACTCGTACCACAACAACTTGGCATACAGCTTCTTCCTCACAGACCTTGTTACACCATCTATGAGTACTCCACCAGCTCTAAACCATACAGAGATGGGGTAAAATCAAAATATCCCGGAAGAATATCTCAAATAATCCTTCCAAGTGCAGCTGGAACACACAATTCCTCAAATCTTAAGACGACAGGGCCTTAGTCATTCCATTTGTCCTCACTGCACTCATAATGCCCCTACCGGGTCCGACCACCATCTTGGTGAAATACTCAGCTGTATGTCCCAAAAGATACACGCATCAATAGCGACAACTGCCGGAGTATAACTCCATCAAAAGGTCCTAAATAATATCCAAACTTGCCTGCGGTCACACCACACAAGGACCCTCACTGTCGTGTGTCCACGACGTGACATCATCACCGTGTATCAACGGTGTGGCATCACCACCGTACAACAACGGGGTGGCACTAGGTCGAACAGACCCTCGATCCGTCAGATCCTGCAACTGCGCCATCAGCTCTCTCTCAGCTCTACAGGTGATATCCAATGAGGTGCTATCGGGGTTGGCGTGGTTCCCTGAACCACGTCAACCGCAATCTCAATCTCCCTAATCGACGGCATCATTATCAGCTCCGGTGGAATCACACCCGGGATCTCACGATAACAGGGATATCCTCGCGTCCCGGTGCCGCCGTCAGCACCTCGCGCATTGTCGCTGCAACCTGTGTGCTCTGACTGTCTCAAAGAACAAGTCTCTAATGTCTGCTTGCAGAAGATCATAACCTCCTCTCTCCCGCAGTCATACACCATGTGGCACTATGCCAACCAATCCCACGCACTGGGTCAAACACTGACCAGGTACAACTACCAATAAGTCTGCCGATACCACTCGAGGTCTCAACTGCACTGGACATGATCCACAAGCCTCCCCCACATGCACCACACCAACAGGAACCTGTACCTCTAGTGCATGTGGTAACAAATCCACCTCTAGTCCATGCAGGAATGCAACATGCTCTAACTCCGACTGCTGTGATGAAATCACACCTGCGACGACCCGATCCACTGCCTTGGTGCCCTCCACCCAGGCAGCACAGTCTCAACCGCTCAATGCAGGTGGTCGTCACTTAATCTGCCTAAAAATCAAGGCTATCCATAAAAAGAGCACAATTCTTCGCCTTTGCTCACACTGGGGCAAGGAATAAAGCCCTTCGCAGACAACAATCCACGCGACCGCTGCGCCACTCTGATGACGATGCTGATGCTGCCACCGGGGTCCACCTGACCTCTGACATCTCAGAGAGATCCATTATCGCAATCGTCATATAACAAAACACAATTAATTCCTGCAATTCCTCATTCAATTATCCTCACTCAGCTCACCCCTCAAGCACATCTATTGTGCCCCAAACATGCAGGTCAATAATCACAAAGGGGTAACCCTCCTTTGGGTACGCTTTACATAATCCGTCCACAAGGATGTCCACCATCCAGGAAGGAAAACGAAAGTGCCACAGCCAACCGATCTGTCCCCCAACACTTAGTGCCAAGCGCCTCTATCCAGAACTCGCCTCTGGCGACAGATCCTTATCCAACGGAACTGCAACAGTACACTCCATACACAATGCCTACTCCATCGAGGCATCCAAAATCCAAAATCCAAAGCAGAGGGATCAGATAAACTGAAAGGTATCCTGGCGCAATCCACTACCAATCACACACATCCTACGCGCTTCGTCCCTCGAAACCTGGAGCGTACAGTTCAACCACTGCCTCAACTTCTCAGCACAGGGGGACCCTTAATTAATCACTCCCTCACCACCAACCACGATTTTGCCTCCAAAGGCTCCAACCCCAAATCCATAAATCAGGGGGTTCATCTGCCAAAACTGGCTCCATCGATCGATAGTGTCTCACCACTCACCACTAATTCCTCTACACTCATCTCATCCGGATGACTAACGGTTTCAATGGCGGTAACCTTTGCCCTAAACCGTTCCGGAAGAGTCCGAAGAATCTTTCTTACAATTTTCGACTCCGGGATCTTTTCTCCTAAATTAGCACATGTATTGATTATATCTTGAAGTCTAGTGTAATAATCTGTAAACAATTCATGCTCTTCCATATGAATAGAGTCAAATTGACTTGTAAGCATCTGGAGCTTTTGAATTTTTACAAGATTAGTACCCTCATGTGTAATTTTGAGAATATCCCAAATTTCCTTCGCGGTTTCACACGCAGAAATTCGTGTGAACTCAGTCGAGGAAAGAGAATTAAATAAAGCGTTCATACCTTTCCCATTGTAAGAAGATCTTTCGATTTCCTCTTTGGACCATCTAGAGCGAGGTTTTGGGGTAGTAGAATTTCCTACTTCCTCAACAGGATGCACCCAACCGTATTCCACGGTTTGCCAAACACGCTCATCAATAGAGATGAGAAAAGCTCTCATCCGCACTTTCCAATATGCATAATTGGTCCCATCAAAAAGAGGAGGTCTAAAAATATTACCACTTTCACCCGACATGATAGATAAACCTAAAACCCGCTCCGATACCAATTGTTGGTTTTTTAAGGATCCACAAGGATCTAAATAGGTACTATCAAACACCTAGAGGGGGGTGAATAGGTGTAATATTTTAAAAACAAATCTCAGTGCAAAAATAAAAACCAATGTGTTTATATTTAATGCCGTTGCCTCTGACGGATGTCCTATGAGATACAAAAACAGCAACCGATCCCATCTCACGACCTTCGTCTGCATATTTGGAAGGATATTGTAACATGTGATGAAATTTAGGAACCTGTACTCAAGACGAAGTTCTTTAGATTTGACCGATTTTTCGGTTGATTGTGTACCCTCCAAACAAATCCCCTCTATAACTTTTTGCCACATCATGTTTGTCAAACTTATTCCCTTTAAGTAATGAATTCCTGTCTTGCTGGCTTGCATTCCCAAAACCTCTCCTATCAAATGTGGAGTAATCTTGAATCTTGTACCGTGGATATTCGTGTAAAACTCCATTGGACCGTTTTCAAACTCTCGAAGTTGCCGTGCATTTGTATAGAAGGTCCTCACGTGATGCAGACAGTAGCCAAGCGTTTCTGGGAATCGGCATACTTGAATAAGGTTTGCTTTTTCAATCAGAACACCAAACTCAGGGGAGTGACCTCGTAGAGCCTCAATGTTAACATGCCTTTCGCCAATGCATTCGCGATGTGCAAAAGCTCTAAGACGATCAGTGTTAACAAACACTTCTTCCACACGTGGGGGGGAGTCAGGAGCTATCGGCGTGTCAACATTAATGTCCTGTCGTAGTCCGAAGCGTTGGTTATTCGTTTCTTTTTCACAGAGATGGTGGTGCAGCCATAGGTGCCTTTCCTGTGTCCATGGTTGCTTTTCCTTTTGAACCATCAGAAGCTTTTTGTTCAGGTTTAACAGGCAATGACTCATCATCATCTGTCAACATATCCCAGTGCACTTCATCATTGTTTCCTTCAATTTCTGTGTCACTTATAACATCAACTTCACCTTTTCGTTGAAGTTTCTTGGCTCTTTTCAATTTGTTTGTAGTTCGAGTATGTACCATAGAAACCAGGAGAAGAATGATCCAAGAGAAACCCATTGAACAAAGTGCTTTGAGTTTAGAGAAAGTGTCCTGTGAAGACCAACTCAAGAACATGAAAAATTGTTAATTTTCAAAAATTTGAAAAATTGTACCCAAACAATCATAATCATGTAGAGAAGCTAAGAATCAAATTAGTTTTGCAAAAAGAATTTTAAAAATAGATCAATCGCATGATTTTCAAAAATTCCTCTTTTATGCCCTAAAACAGAATTTTTAGAAATCGAAGCCCAAAAATTCGTTAATCAGGTGAAAACCCAGCATATAATCAAAACTAATCTACCCAGAGTTCTTATTTCAAAAGAAATTTGATCAAAAACCATTCACAAACGAAAAAGATTCCAAAATTTCATCACGTTTGAAGAAAATAGAGAAAAACTGTGAAAAACCGAGATTTTGATCAATAAAACTTACTTGGATTCGAAGAACTTTGAGTTTGGAAGCTCCAAGATGCAAGAAATCTAGAGAGAGAAGCTCTAGAGACTTGAGAACAAAAGATTAGGGTAAAAGAAATCAAAACCTTTGTTCTATAAAAACCCTAGCCGTGATCCGGATCGGATCGAGATGTGATCCGGATCGGCTACCCGCAGGAAGAATCCTGCGTTCGGGATCCGGATCACTTGCCCGATCCGGATCGGCTTCAACTTTTTCTTCAGAAAAATTTAGAAAAATTCCATAAAATCCAGAAAAAGTATGTAAGCACTTTACCATGTCAACTTTAAACAAAAATCATCGTTTCATACAACAAGAAATAGATTATACAAAATCTATCAAAAATACTCAAAAATGAAACGAAAATTTACGAAATTAAAACACTTAAAGTTGAACAACTTCAATTACATCTATCCTGATCTTATGCGTAATGCCTTTATCAAATCATCAATTTTGGTAAAGAAAATGAAATACCAAGATCAATAGATGTTTGAAATCCCAGATAAGTTAGATAATATATCTAGACAATCTGTTGAAGGAGTGGCTCTTTGAGCATCTTTTATCAAAAATCCCACCTTATACCAACCATGAAATATGACTGAGTCAAGTATTTCAATATGCATTTCATCAACAATTTTTAAAACAAAAATTTGCTTTGCATTCATGGAGTATCTTTTTCTTTTTCATTTTCCTCCATGTGGTGGTAGTTTTCACACTCCTCATTGGGATGTAACTCTTTCCACATCTTTTGAGCATTTTACATTTCTTTGACTCCCCCTCAATTGGCTATCAATTATTTAATATATAAGGTATTCAACCAAAAATTGATCTCGCATTCATACTCGACTAAGCAATCAAATATGATAATGACTATACCAAGAGATCATTGAGAGAGAAATTGACTTTGATCACTTAAAAGATGACTTAATTAACGTAAATGATCATTGCAACATTGAAATATTATGATATCAAAAGCATAATAAATTTCTAAATGCATAAAAGGATGCAATTAAAGTCAATTATGATTTATGCTCAATTAATGTCCTATGTACAAAACATAGATAAAGAACAAAACAAAAACAAAAACAAAACCTAACCTAAGCAAAGGTTTCAAAAAGGTTATTTCAAGGAAAGCATGCCAATTGCTTTACGCAAGTGAATAAAACGTTTTTGATCCAAAGGTTTTGTTAAGATATCAGCTAATTGATCCTCAGTTGAAATATATGACAGTTGAAGAATATTTGATTCAACTAGCTCTCTAAGAAAATGATATCTAAGTTCAATATGTTTTGTTCTAGAGTGCAACACAGGGTTTTTAGAAATGTTAATAGCACTAGTGTTGTCACATAAAATGGTTACCGAAGATGCTGAAATCCGGAAATCGCTCAACACGCTTTTCATCCAAATCAATTGGGTTGAACAACTTCCTGCAGAAATGTACTCCGCTTCGGCAGTCGAGAGTGCTATGCAATTCTGCTTTTTACTGTGCCATGCAACAAGGCAATGGCCAAGATAGAAGCATGCACCACTCGTGCTTTTCCGATCATCCACCGATCCAGCCCAATCGGCATCTGAGTATCCAACAATATCCAAAGTTGTTCCCATAGGATACCAAATTCCGAAATTATTGTACCTTTGATATACCGGATGATCCGTTTCACCGCTTTCAGGTGAACCTCCTTCGGTGCTGATTGATATCTCGCACAAATCCCAACACTGAAGGATATATCCGGGCGACTAGCCGTGAGATATAGTAGACTTCCAATCATACTGCGATACAGTTTCTCGTCTACATTCTCACTATGTGATTCACTTCCAAGTCCCTTATGGCTAGTTCCCATTGGAGTCGGAAAATCCTTAGAATTTTCTAGATCAAACTTTTTGACCAACTCCAGTGCATACTTGGATTGACACAAGTGAATTCCTTCATCGTTTTGTTTAACTTGTAATCCAAGAAAATAAGTCAATTCGCCCATCATGGACATCTCAAATTCGCTTTCCATGGTCTCCGCGAATTTAGAAGCATCATTATCTCTTGTTGCGCCAAATACAATGTCATCGACATAGATTTGTGCAACTATGAAATTGTTTTGATAATGCTTCACAAAGAGAGTCCTGTCAGCTCCCCCTCGAGTATAGCCCTTTTCCAAAAGGTGCTTTGTCAACCTTTCGTACCATGCTCGCGGTGCTTGTTTCAGACCGTAAAGAGCCTTTTTCAGACGAAAAACATGGTTAGGTAGTTTATGATCCACAAAACCTTTCGGTTGAGCCACATAAACTTCCTCATTTAAAAACCCATTTAAAAAGGCGCTCTTAACGTCCATTTGAAATAATTTGATTTTAAAATGACAAGCAATCGCAAACAAGATACGAATGGACTCGAGTCTAGCTACAGGGGCGAAAGTTTCATCAAAGTCTATACCTTCTACTTGAGAGTAGCCTTGAGCAACTAACCTTGCTTTGTTCCTGATGATAGTACCATCTTCATTTTTCTTGTTCTTGAAGATCCATTTGGTACCTATCACATTGTGTTGCTTCGGAGGCTTCGTTAATTCCCAGACTTTGTTTCGCTCAAATTGATGGAGCTCTTCCTGCATTGCTTTAATCCAGTAGTCATCTTGGAGAGCTTCATCAACATTCTTTGGTTCGATTTGAGATACATAGCATGCAAATCCGCAAACCAATTGTCTCCGTGTTCTAACTCCTTCTTGTGGATCTCCAATGATGTTCGATTCAGGGTGATCCTTGGAGATGCGTAACGTTTGAGGTAGAGGAGTAGTCGGAGGTACACGAGATGATTCCTGCACATCAGATAAACTTGAAGAACCGTTAGATGCATCATTATTATCGAAAGAATTGTTAGAAGAAGATGCATTAGCAGGTGTATCATCATCAAGAGAGATATCGAGGGTAGATTTTTCAGATTCAAAGTGAAAAGCTTCATCTACCTTAACATTTATCGATTCTACGATCGTCTTAGATTCTAAGTTAAAAACTCGATATGCTCTGCTGTTTGTAGAATAACCTAAGAAAATCCCTTCGTCACTTCGAGAGTCAAATTTTCCAAGATTCTCGCGATCACGTAAAATAAAACACCGACTCCCAAAGATACGAAAATATTTGATGTTAGGTTTTCTACAAAACCATAGTTCATATGGTGTATTCAAAGTCCCCGGGCGCAAATACACGCGATTAATAACATAGACAGCAGTGTTCACCGCTTCAGCCCAAAAATATAAAGGTAAGTTCCGGCTATGAAGCATAACACGTGCCATCTCCTGTACGACCCTGTTTTTGCGCTCGACTACACCATTTTGTTGAGGTGTATAAGGTGCGGAGAATTCATGTTTAATGCCATTAGAAGTGCAAAAATCAATGAATTTGGAATTTATGAATTCCCCACCTCTATCACTTCTAACTCGAGTAATCCTTTCATTCTTTTCAATCATAATACGATGGCAGATTTCGAGAAAAGAATCAAAAGTATCAGCTTTTTCTTTTAAAAATGCTACCCAAGTATATCTAGAGAAATCATCAACCAATAAGAAAATATACCATTTACCTCCCAAGAGATGGTTGACGAGTTGGCCCCATTAAGTCCATATGCAAAAGTTCCAAAGGCCGTTTTGTACCTATGTGGTTCAAGTTCTTGTGTGCAGTCCTAGACTGTTTTCCCTTTTGGCAACCGCCACACACAATGTTTTGTTCAAAAGAAAGTTTAGGAACCCCCTTGACCACATCTTTGTTTGAAATTCTAGCAAGTTCCTTAAAGTTTATGTGACCTAGCCTTTCATGCCAAAGTGTTTCATTTTTCAAAGATGCTAGGTTACATTTTTCAGAAATTTATGAGGAACTACATAACAATTGTTTTCTGATCTAACCCCTTTTAAAAAGAAAGCATGGTTCTTGTCAGTTACAGTGCATTTATCAGATGAAAAATTAACTGAATAACCATTATCACAAAGTTGACTTATGCTTATGAGGTTAGTCTTAAGGCCATGAACAAATAACACATTATTTAGAACCGGGCCATCTGGAATAGCTACCGTTCCCTTTCCAACAATTTTGGAAGACCGACCATCTCCGAAAACAACAAGTCCTCCGGAGTTTTTCTCAAATGTTTGAAAACAGTTTTTGTCACCGGTCATATGACGGGAACACCCGCTATCCAGATACCAAGACGAACTATCATATGCATGCAAGGAAACATTGGTAACAAGACAAGGAAAAATTTCACCTTTGCGCACCCAAACCTTTTTGGAATGCGTCGGTAATGGTCGTGAAGTTGATCTCCTAGGTGAAAGCGTCTTGTTGAAGATTGCTGCTCCTTGATGATGTCGTCTTGAGCGGTGAACTACCAAGGCTCTTTTCCTTCAATGATTTGCATTTGATTTCTGAGGAATCACCTTTTGGTAGTCATTGCAAGAGGTGCTTGAGGTGTGCGTTTGGCTCCCGTCTTGCAATTTCTCCTTATGTGCCCTGAAATGCCACAACGAAAACATACCTTAGTTCTTGACGATCCCGAGGAGGATGAGGTAGGCTTGTTGTCGTTGCTTGTCGTGAATTCCGGTGTCGGAGGAGGAGGTACCGACTGAGGCACAAAAACTGTCCCACTCGAACTTGGAATGTCTCCAGTTTGAGTGTACCCGAGGCCGAACTTATTTGTTTGACCAAGACCAAGAAGCCTGTCCAACTTACTCCTTCCAGAAGAAAATCGCTGTAAGTCATCTTTGAGTTGGAGAATGGTCTTTGTCATTTCCATTTTATCCCGTTGAGCCTCGTCGTAGAGCTTTGAGAAATAATTCGCTTTATCCACCAATTTCTCATGTTCTTTCTCAAAAAGCTCATTTTTCTCTTGAAGGGAAACATTTGTTTTGACTAAGTTATCCCTTTCCACTTCAAGAGCGTTTGAGAGAGAAGATGTGTAGTGACCCGACCCTTAGGGGTATTTTTGAACTCACATGTAATCGCTTAAGCCTTAAGCGAAATAAAATTATTTAATTTTCAAAAGTCGGCCGGGACAAGGTGTGTGTATTTTTCTGCGATAGAGCGCGAAAAACGATGACCGACGGTGCGATCGGATTCGAAATCCGATGTCGGGATCTCCCGGAACGGGATCCTTAGCGACGCGGTAATTAGTCACGCTTCGGAAACCGTGCAAAAATATCTTGCACCCGTTAGAGATGAGGTGGGTTATCTCGTAGGGGATAATTAATTAATTAATTAATCAATTATCCGGTGACGAAAATTTAAATCCTCCTACGTACGAATAAAAGGGGGGATTTTATCTCGCGGATTGGATAAGAGATAAAATCCAGATACTTAAATTTGGAAATTTATTTTCCAAGATTATTTAATGAAGGGGATTAAATAATCGGTGACCGGGATTTGAAAATTGGAAATTTAAATAACCGATGATTTAAATCCAAGTGGGAATTTATCCCCCATGATTATTTAATGAAGGTGATTAAATAATCGGTGGCCAGGATTTAAAAGGGTGAAGATTTTATCTCGTAAGTCAGATATTTATTTGAGAAATAGAAACAGGATGTTTTGGGTTTTCCTAGTTACGCACGTGTAAGATAAAGCGGATATTAATTAAATAATTAAGTAATAGGGTTATCGGTAAGGACTAATCAATTAATAAATTAATTAATCGGAGTCAAAATATCCGAAAGGATTTTGACGGTGCGTATGCGTGAAATTGGATAAAAAGGATAAATAGATAATGAGATCTATTTATTCCCCCGTTTACCGAACGAAACCCTATTTTTAAAATACCGCCTCCTCAAACCCTCCTCTTTCGTGCGTACCGAAACCCCAACCGGTGAGGAAAAGGAAAGAAAAGAGAGAACGGAACCCTAACCGGAGGAAGGAGAAGGAAAAGAGAAGGAGCCGATCGTCCCAAACGCCGACCCGAAGGCAAGAAACACGACCGGACACCTTCCCGACGATCTCCGGTTAGTAGAATATTTTTTAGTAATTTTTCCGGATTTTTCCTGTCGCCTTTTCGTCAATTTCTTGAGTTTCTCCGCCGTCCCCGTTACCGTCGCCGTCGTCGTAATTGTGCTAGACGGACGGAACGGACGGCGGAGACGCGCGGTGCCGCTAGGGCATCGCGCGGGGAGGGGGAAAACGATCGCGGACGACCGGACGCCGCCGCAAGCGGCGACGGCGCCGCGCGGGTCGCACCCGCGCGGGCGCCGCGCGGACACCGCGCGGCGCCGCCGCGCGGCGGCCCCGCGCGGGCGCCGCGCGGGGCGCCGCGCGGTGCCGCGCGGGCGCCGCGCGGGCACCCGCGCGGGGCCGCGCGGCGGGGCCCGCGCGGGCACCGCGCGCGGGCGCCGCGCGGGCACCGCGCGCGGGGGTGCCGCGCGGGCGGCCCCGCGCGGGCGCCGCGCGGGCACCCGCGCGGGCGCCGCGCGGGCGGCCCCGCGCGGGCGCCGCGCGGGCACCCGCGCGGGCGCCGCGCGGGCCCGTGTCCGCACGAGCACCGCGCGGACGCCGCGCGGGGCACTATGCGGGCGCCGTCCGCGGAGCCACGCCGAGCGCGGCTCCGACGGACGGCGACGGCCGCTCAAGGCAAGGGTGTCCCGCCGGACAGCGGGACGGTGCCGGACTCTTCGTACATAATAGAGTGGGGTATTTCTGTTGCAATATGTTAGTATGTATTCTGATCTTAGTATCCGTGCGGACTTTTATAGGTCCAGGTGCGCAGCGGGAGAGTGCAGAGGGCTCGGGTGACCCGTCTTCTCTCCAACCAGGTGGGTAGGGTTGCTATAAGTGCAACAAGTGCAGTAAGTGCATTTATCGCCATTAAAGTACTCTTAAATTTACCTAACAAAGTAGATGGACAGTTTAACCTTTCGCTTAATGATGTTTTATCTAACAATTTAAGCGGCTGCGGTCGCGGTGCTCACCACACGCCAATCTTGGCAATCCGGTTTCGGATGCTGCACGTACACCGGCGGATCGGGCCACCGCATGGTGTACTTTTCCGGAAAAGTGGTCTTTTTGACCCGTGTGCCTCACAAAGGGGTGGGAGCCGTGAGGACCCCTTCACGGCAGCTATAGGGGCCGCACTAGCCCCGTGAAGAGGTTAAAAGCATCAAAAGGTGTTTGTGCACGAGGGGGGACTTTAGTCTCCCCGACAGGTACTCTGGGGTTGGTGCCCAGCTTAATTAATAAATAATCTGGGGTTGGTGCCCAGTTTAAAATATGCACAGGGGTTTAACGAAAGGTTACGGTGTACTCGGTGTTTTCGGTTCGTTTTTCCTTCCTTGATACTATTAGACATCTACTTTGTTTGTCACTGACGTTACCCACTCCGTGACAGGTACTGCTACTAGGTGCGTCAGCCGGGGTGACGGTGGGGCTGCGTCGTGAGGACCGTAGTCGGACACTTGGTTATTATGATTATATCTCATTTCCTTTTTCGTATAAATACTTAATTTGCTTGTGGATGGCTTTAGTTGTGAACATGTATTAATTAGCTCTGTGGATGAGGTGTATTCTTATGTTTTAATTACGTTTAGTGGCGTTCCTTTTATGCGGCATGTTTTCATGATAAATTAAAGGATTGCGAAAATGTTTTCTCAAAACGAAGTGCCGTGTGGGCACGGGTTTTGCAAACGCTGGGTTTTATCCTTTCCAAACACTGACGCCGCTTTATAAACTTGCTTTAATTGGTGATGAATGTCTACGGTATGGTTGTTGGTTGGTGATTAATGTGTGATGAATTGTATGTTGTAAATGAGACGCCGTGCATATACAAAGGAGACTCTGTCCGTGGACAGAGTGAATTTGTGTATGTGGCGGTCTGGCACGCACCGGGGTTGAGGTTTATATCACCTTATTAAAAAAAAAAAAATAGACACGCAATTTTCCGCTTTAAATGACTCAAAAACCCCCGGGGGCGTGACAGATTAAATGGTATCAGAGAAAATACAACCACAACCATAGTAGACGGGATTTACATCCACAGTGCAAGGTGCCACAAGCAAATGGGACATGAGATAACCAAGGTATAGGTGCGTAGTACGTGAGAGTACGGGGAGATGGGAACGAAATATAGGTATAAATGTAGGACAAGGTACTAGGATGATAACGTTTGAGATAACCTGGTTTCTCTGTCTACAGCAGTCAACGGCCAGGGTTCGGCCGCCGAGCACTAATTGTTTCATGACGGACAGGATGGATTCCGCAGCTGCCGCCAACCGTTTACTCCTAAACCAGCTGCGAGACATAGCGGGGCAAATGCTAACCCTTACGGAGCGCCTGGGCCTACTGATTCGAGATTTTGAGGGTGTTGACCACACCCAGCGGGGCGCCATGAACGACGTCCATCGGGGAATGCCCCCAGCTGGGTTCCCCACCTTCGACGAGGCGGTGATGTTAGCCCTGCGAGCAGAGCAGGCACTGGCCGAGGCACGCGCACGACAGAGGTTTGCCTATCCGGGTCCGACGGAGGACCCCTTGCGACAGGGCCCGGCACACAAGCGCCCGAGGACAGAGGGCGACTTCGCGAGGGCGACGAGAGCAGGACCCAGACCGCTCGGGAGGCCTTGCCCCATATGTGTGGGAGCACACCAGGTGACGGATTGCCCGTGGAGGCGCGATCATTGCTATCGGTGTGGCAGGCCGGGCCATAACCGTTACGACTGCCCTTGGAAACCGGGGGTCACCAGGCCTCCGGCACCGCGAACGAGGAGGACAGAGAGGACTGCTACACCCGTTCCCCAAGGGGGCCCCGCCCAAGAAGATCGAGGAGGGGGACCACCGGAGGGGGCGCGGAAGGAAGAACCGGCTCCAGCGAGGGACGCGAAACCACCTCAGGGGCCGTGCGTGATCTGCCAGGGTGCGCACCCGGTAGCGGAGTGTACTTGGAGGTACCATTACTGCAACCGGTGCGGGTTGCCGGATCACACTCTTGACGTCTGCCCTCAGAGGCCCGCCGCCGCCGCCCCTACGCCACCACCGCAGAAGGAACCAGACAGTGCCGCGGCTCCCATTCAGCCAAGGGACCCGCCCGACAACCGGGAACCCTCAGACTCCTCAGACTCCTCGGACTCCTCAGACGTTAGGCCCCTCCCCCAGCACGCCGTACGACGCTGGCCCAGGGGCTGCGGACGGGTTCCCCGGGATACTGCAGCAGAGGACGCGACGTCCCAGACTTAGTGACGGCAGGTGATTACTGTTCAGTTTTTATTTTTTCTTTAGAGAGCCGATTGCACCTTAGCCAGCTACCCTCGTTAGACTTCCTCTCTCTCTCCCCCTCACTAGGACCCTTAAGTATTAGGCGAAACCTCCCCCGGCCAATGCGCGCGGGCGGGTTTCGAAGCCTAGGAAAACCCGGTGTATTCGGGGCCCATTAAGGGCCATGCAAGGAATAAATAGGCTCCGCCCTATGCCTTGCAACCGGGAACCCGATGGGCTGTCATGTAGCTCGGGGCCGCTCCCCAGACCAGGCTCAGCGGTCCCGTGGTAAGGGAATTCCCGGATGTATTTCCGGCGGAGTTTCCCGGAATGCCGCCGGAACGAGAGGTTGACTTCCCAATTGAACTGCTCCCCGGCACCAAGCCCATCACCAAGGCACCGTACAGGATGGCCTTCGCGGAGCTGAAGGAACTCAAGGCACAGTTGGAGGACCTTTTGGACAAAGGTTTCATCAGACCAAGCGCGTCACCTTGGGGCGCGCCCGTCCTGTTTGTGAGAAAGAAGGACGGAAGTCTCCGGTTGTGCATCGACTACCGGGAGATAAATAAGGTCACGATCAAGAATAAGTACCCCCTGCCAAGAATCGACGACCTCTTTGACCAGTTACGGGGGGCGACGGTGTTCTCAAAATTGACCTGCAGTCGGGCTATCATCAGGTCCGGGTCAAGGGGGAGGACATCCCCAAAACGGCTTTCCGTACTCGTTATGGCCATTACGAGTTTACGGTAATGCCGTTCGGGCTCACAAATGCCCCGGCAGTGTTCATGGATATGATGAACAGGGTATTCAAACCCTTTCTGGACTTGTTCGTGGTGGTCTTCATCGACGATATCCTCATCTACTCGCGTACGGACGAGGAACATGAAGAACATCTGCGCACAGTCCTCCAGACCCTACGGGAACAGAAACTCTACGCCAAACTCAAAAAGTGTGAGTTTTGGCTCCGAGAGGTCGGTTTCTTGGGGCATGTAATCTCGGCGGCTGGAGTCGCGGTGGATCCGAAGAAGATAGATTCGGTGACAGACTGGCCCCGACCGACCACGGTGACGGAAATTCGAAGCTTCCTGGGATTAGCCGGGTATTACCGGCGCTTCGTGGAGGGCTTCTCCAAGATAGCCACCCCCCTAACCCGTCTGACAAGAAAGGGGGAAAAGTTCATCTGGACGGATAAGTGCCAGAGAAGCTTCGAGGAGCTTAAGGATAGGTTGACGCGAGCCCCGATTCTCGCCCTGCCAGAGCCAGGGGAGGATTACGAAGTATATTGCGATGCGTCGCGAAATGGATTGGGTGGAGTACTCATGCAACGGGGAAAGGTCATAGCCTATGCATCAAGGCAGCTCAAGGAGTATGAGCGGAATTACCCCGTGCACGATTTGGAACTCGCAGCGGTGGTGTTTGTCCTCAAGCTTTGGAGACACTACCTGTATGGGGCACACTGCAATGTGTACTCAGATCATAAGAGTCTCAAGTACCTCTTCACCCAAAGGGAGCTAAATCTGCGACAAAGGCGGTGGCTTGAGCTATTAAAGGACTACGATCTAACGATCCACTATCACCCGGGAAAGGCCAACGTGGTGGCCGACGCCCTGAGTCGCAAAGGACAGGCCGTGGAGGCGGATGTAAGCGCCATTACACAGCAGGATAGTCTGATTGCGGAATTTTCGCGATTAAGACTAGAGGTAGTACCGGCAGGGACAGTCGCACAGCTTCTGACATTGGTGGTCAGACCTACTCTGCTGGACAGGATTCTCGAAGGCCAATCGACTGATAATCAGCTCCAGCTGGTGCGGAGTAGAATAACCGCCGACAAGGAGAGCGATTTCATGGTGAACTCCGACGGCACGATACGATTTCGGGGACGAATCTGCGTGCCGGATCTACCGGAGCTCAAGGAGGAGATTCTGCGGGAGGCGCATGCTGCCCCATATGCAGCGCATCCCGGGGGAACGAAGATGTACAAGGACGTCAAGCAAACCTTCTGGTGGCCCAAAATGAAGGGAGACGTGACGCGATTTGTGGCACACTGCCTGGTGTGCCAACAGGTGAAGGCCGAGCACCAGCGCCCGGCAGGAAAATTGCAACCGTTACCGGTGCCCGAGTGGAAGTGGGATATGATCACCATGGATTTTGTGACCGGATTCCCGAGATCGCCACAGGGACACGATGCGATATGGGTGGTCGTGGACCGATTGACGAAATCGGCCCACTTTTTGCCCATACACACGACGTGGACTCGGGAACGACTGGCACAAACATATATCGATGAAATAGTAAGGTTGCACGGAGTACCGACATCCATCACGTCGGACAGAGACACACGTTTTGTGTCGAACTTTTGGCGAAGCCTGCAACAAGCGATGGGGACCAAGTTGCACTTCAGCACAGCTTTTCATCCGCAAACCGATGGGCAATCAGAGCGGGTGATACAGATCGTGGAGGACATGCTTCGAGCATGCGTTCTGGACTTGGGCGAAGGGTGGGCACGGTGTTTGCCCCTGGTGGAATTTGCCTACAATAATAGTTACCAGGCCAGTATTCAGATGGCGCCGTACGAGGCACTGTACGGGCGCCGCTGTCGGTCTCCAATATGCTGGGACGACTTAGGTGAGCGAAAGTTTCTGGGCCCAGATTTGGTGGAGGAGACCGAAGCAAAGGTGCGATTAATTAAGCAAAGGTTACTGACCGCCCAGAGCAGGCAGAAGAGTTACGCGGACAACAGACGCCGAGACCTAGAGTTTATGGTGGGCGAGCATGTGCTGCTCCGGGTTTCACCCTCCAAGGGAAACCGGCGTTTCGGCATAAAGGGAAAGCTAAGTCCGAGGTACGTGGGACCGTTCGAAATCCTGGAGCGCGTAGGACCGGTGGCATACCGCTTAGCCCTGCCACCGAACCTCGAACGAGTCCACAACGTCTTCCATGTTTCAATGCTCCGGAAATACCTGGCAGACCCCTCTCATGCCTTGGATGCCTCCACCATCGAGTTGCGAGAGGATTTGAGCGTCGAGGAGACGCCGGTGCGGATTTTGGCAAGAGAGGACAAGAAGTTGCGCAACCGAACAATCCCCTATGTGAAGGTCCAGTGGAGCAACCACGACGAGCGCGAGGCGACGTGGGAACTGGAGTCGAAAATGAGGGAATGCTTTCCCGAGGTGTTTAGTGAGGATTGAGCTTAAGTTTCGGGACGAAACTTTTTATAAAGTGTGAGTGGTGTAGTGACCCGACCCTTAGGGGTATTTTTGAACTCACATGTAATCGCTTAAGCCTTAAGCGAAATAAAATTATTTAATTTTCAAAAGTCGGCCGGGACAAGGTGTGTGTATTTTTCTGCGATAGAGCGCGAAAAACGATGACCGACGGTGCGATCGGATTCGAAATCCGATGT
The DNA here is from genome assembly GCA_029168755.2 of Tillandsia fasciculata. Lineage (NCBI taxonomy): Eukaryota > Viridiplantae > Streptophyta > Magnoliopsida > Poales > Bromeliaceae > Tillandsia > Tillandsia fasciculata. Next base: position 17,906 of record JAQOTM010001776.1, read on the forward strand.
CGGGATCTCCCGGAACGGGATCCTTAGCGACGCGGTAATTAGTCACGCATCGGAAACCGTGCAAAAATATCTTGCACCCGTTAGAGATAAGGTGGGTTATCTCGTAGGGGATAATTAATTAATTAATTAATCAATTATCCGGTGACGGAAATTTAAATCCTCCTACGTACGAATAAAAGGGGGGATTTTATCTCGCGGATTGGATAAGAGATAAAATCCAGATACTTAAATTTGGAAATTTATCTTTCCAAGATTATTTAATGAAGGGGATTAAATAATCGGTGACCGGGATTTGAAAATTGGAAATTTAAATAACCGATGATTTAAATCCAAGTGGGAATTTATCCCCCATGATTATTTAATGAAGGTGATTAAATAATCGGTGGCCAGGATTTAAAAGGGTGAAGATTTTATCTCGTAAGTCAGATATTTATTTGAGAAATAGAAACAGGATGTTTTGGGTTTTCCTAGTTACGCACGTGTAAGATAAAGCGGATATTAATTAAATAATTAAGTAATAGGGTTATCGGTAAGGACTAATTAATTAATAAATTAATTAATCGGAGTCAAAATATCCGAAAGGATTTTGACGGTGCGTATGCGTGAAATTGGATAAAAAGGATAAATAGATAATGAGATCTATTTATTCCCCCGTTTACCGAACGAAACCCTATTTTTAAAACCGCCTCCTCAAACCCTCCTCTTTCGTGCGTACCGAAACCCCAACCGGTGAGGAAAAGGAAAGAAAAGAGAGAACGGAACCCTAACCGGAGGAAGGAGAAGGAAAAGAGAAGGAGCCGATCGTCCCAAACGCCGACCCGAAGGCAAGAAACACGACCGGACACCTTCCCGACGATCTCCGGTTAGTAGAATATTTTTTAGTAATTTTTCCGGATTTTTCCTGTCGCCTTTTCGTCAATTTCTTGAGTTTCTCCGCCGTCCCCGTTACCGTCGCCGTCGTCGTAATTGTGCTAGACGGACGGAACGGACGGCGGAGACGCGCGGTGCCGCTAGGGCATCGCGCGGGGAGGGGGAAAACGATCGCGGACGACCGGACGCCGCCGCAAGCGGCGACGGCGCCGCGCGGGTCGCACCCGCGCGGGCGCCGCGCGGACACCGCGCGGCCGCCGCGCGGGCGGCCCCGCGCGGGCGCCGCGGCGGGCGCCGCGCGGGCACCCGCGCGGGGTGCCGCGCGGGCGGCCCCGCGCGGGCGCCGCGCGGGCACCCGCGCGGGGTGCCGCGCGGGCGGCCCCGCGCGGGAGTCGCGCGGGCACCTGCGCGGGCGCGGCACCGCGCGGCGCCGCGCTGGCGCCGCGCGGGCGGCCGCGCGGGCGCCGCGCGGGCCCGTGTCCGCACGGGCACCGCGCGGACGCCGCGCGGGGCACTATGCGGGCGCCGTCCGCAGTGCCACGCCGCGCGCGGCTCCGACGGACGGCGACGGCCGCTCAAGGCAAGGGTGTCCCGCCGGACAGCGGGACGGTGCCGGACTCTTCGTACATAATAGAGTGGGGTATTTCTGTTGCAATATGTTAGTATGTATTCTGATCTTAGTATCCGTGCGGACTTTTATAGGTCCAGGTGCGCAGCGGGAGAGTGCAGAGGGCTCGGGTGACCCGTCTTCTCTCCAACCAGGTGGGTAGGGTTGCTATAAGTGCAACAAGTGCAGTAAGTGCATTTATCGCCATTAAAGTACTCTTAAATTTACCTAACAAAGTAGATGGACAGTTTAACCTTTCGCTTAATGATGTTTTATCTAACAATTTAAGCGGCTGCGGTCGCGGTGCTCACCACACGCCAATCTTGGCAATCCGGTTTCGGATGCTGCACGTACACCGGCGGATCGGGCCACCGCATGGTGTACTTTTCCGGAAAAGTGGTCTTTTTGACCCGTGTGCCTCACAAAGGGGTGGGAGCCGTGAGGACCCCTTCACGGCAGCTATAGGGGCCGCACTAGCCCCGTGAAGAGGTTAAAAGCATCAAAAGGTGTTTGTGCACGAGGGGGGACTTTAGTCTCCCCGACAGGTACTCTGGGGTTGGTGCCCAGCTTAATTAATAAATAATCTGGGGTTGGTGCCCAGTTTAAAATATGCACAGGGGTTTAACGAAAGGTTACGGTGTACTCGGTGTTTTCGGTTCGTTTTTCCTTCCTTGATACTATTAGACATCTACTTTGTTTGTCACTGACGTTACCCACTCCGTGACAGGTACTGCTACTAGGTGCGTCAGCCGGGGTGACGGTGGGGCTGCGTCGTGAGGACCGTAGTCGGACACTTGGTTATTATGATTATATCTCATTTCCTTTTTCGTATAAATACTTAATTTGCTTGTGGATGGCTTTAGTTGTGAACATGTATTAATTAGCTCTGTGGATGAGGTGTATTCTTATGTTTTAATTACGTTTAGTGGCGTTCCTTTTATGCGGCATGTTTTCATGATAAATTAAAGGATTGCGAAAATGTTTTCTCAAAACGAAGTGCCGTGTGGGCACGGGTTTTGCAAACGCTGGGTTTTATCCTTTCCAAACACTGACGCCGCTTTATAAACTTGCTTTAATTGGTGATGAATGTCTACGGTATGGTTGTTGGTTGGTGATTAATGTGTGATGAATTGTATGTTGTAAATGAGACGCCGTGCATATACAAAGGAGACTCTGTCCGTGGACAGAGTGAATTTGTGTATGTGGCGGTCTGGCACGCACCGGGGTTGAGGTTTATATCACCTTATTAAAAAAAAAAATAGACACGCAATTTTCCGCTTTAAATGACTCAAAAACCCCCGGGGGCGTGACAAGATGCCCTTTTTGCTTCTTCTTCGAGATCCTGCAATCTCCCTCTCAAACTCCGGTTTTGCTTTGCCAGTTTCTTTGAATCCCTCAAAAGCTTATGGTAGGCAAGAGCAAAATCTTCACCTTCAGAATTGCTCGATTCGCTGTCCGTAGCGTTCTTTTCAACAGGGAGGAGTTGGACAAGGAATCGGAGGTACTTGCCATCAAGCACATGAAGGGTGAAGATGTAGTGGACGCGTGGAATGCTGTCGCGTTGTCTTCTTCATCACTTGAGGATGACTCATTTGACGTGGAGTTGTCATCCCAAGTAACGACTTGCATCGCTTTCTTCTTTGCCGGATTCTTGTTGGGACACTCCGTTGCAATGTGGCCGTAGCCTCGACATTTGAAGCACTGTACTTGTCCCTCTGAACTTTTCTTATCCTTTGAGAAGTTCTCTTGCTTTCTTGACTTGTAGCTTGAAGAACCCTTGCCTTTCTTCGACTTTCCGAAGGATGGAGTTTTGCTTGAATTACCCCTTCGAAAGTTGCGGCGAAACTTCCTTGTCAAGAGAGCGAGCTGCTTCTCAAAGTCCTCCATAGATAGGTTCTCGTCATCGTCCGAGGAGGATGAATCCGCGTCTTCTTCTTTAGTTGTTTTCAATGCGTAACCTGAAGACTTAGAAGAGGATGCCTTTCCAGAAGAATAGTTAGTAGGAAATGTCATTTCATAAGTTTGTAAAGCACCAACTAATTCTTCTACACGCATTTCGTCCGGGTGTTTAATTGTTTCAATGGCTGCGACCTTCGGGCGAAATCGTTCAGGAAGAGTTCTTAAATCTTTCTTACAACTTTAAATTCTGGAATCTTCTCTCCCAAGTTAGCACATGAGTTTACGATGTCTTGCAATCGTGTGTAATAGTCAGTGAAAGATTCATTCTCTGCCATAGAGATAGAGTCAAACTTGCTCGTAAGCATTTGCAGTTTCTGAATCTTCACAAGGTTAGTTCCCTCATGCGTAACTTGAAGAACATCCCAGATTTCTTTCGCAGTCTCACATGCCGAGACGCGAGAGAACTCTGTTTGTGACAAAGCATTAAATAGAGCATTAATTCCTTTGCCATTGTAAGAAGATGAATCTATCTCTTCCTTGGTCCATTTCGACCTAGGTTTTAAGGTGCGAACATCAGAAATAATTTCAGTTGGATTAGACCATCCTAATTCAATTGATTGCCACACCCTTTCGTCGATGGAAATTAAAAAGGCTTTCATCCGTACTTTCCAGTACGCATAATTTGTTCCATCAAAGAAAGGGGGTCGATTGATGTTTCCACCTTCAACCATTGTTTACAACCCTATTCCCGCTCTGATACCACTTGTTGGGTTATACTAATATGGATCTAAATAGGGGAAAAAACACCTAGAGGGGGGTGAATAGGTGTAAACAATAAACACTCAAAAAATCATTGCGCAATAAAACCCAATGCGGAAATAAAAATAACACGCAAGATTTTTACGTGGAAAAACTCCAAACCGGAGTAAAAAACCACGGGACCGATAACACGGCGAAATCCACTAGAATTAACACACGTACAAGGTGATATAACGTACTCACAGACGACTCAACCTTTTACCATACGCTCCTAGTAGATCTTCTCCGCTCGCTCCACGACGCTTCTCGAATCCACGATCTGCGCCCAACGCTGAATCCACAGCGTCCAACGTCGAGTCCACGACGTCCGACCGAATCCACGGTCTTCACCCAGTAGCACGCTTCGAATCCACGAACGTACCTCGCTCCGAATCCACGAGAGCGGTTGCACCTTGAATCCACAAGGCCACGCGAGTCCACGCGCCGATTTGGGGTAAATCGTTGTTTTTGGGTGGTGATGATCCGCCGAATACTTAGATTAGAAATAGATCGGAAATACCATCTAAGTATTCATTGATTTGATTCTACTCAAAATCTGAGTATGGAAAACCTAGAATCAAATCAATCAATATAGATGAAGAAACATAGAATAAATCTATTGATTTCCTTTCTTCTCTATATGTGGATTTTTCTCTTTCGGTCGTATTTTTCTATTAAGTCCCGTACCCTAGAAAATGAATAAAGGGTCTATTTATAGGTTAGAAACCATTGGAAGAAGATAAGGATCAAAAACAACCTTTTCTGGAAATTTTCAGGACGGCGATCCGGATTGGATTAGCTGCGATCCGGATCGCGTAGCAAGAAAGACAATTCCAGAAAACAGGGTTCGGGATCCGGATCGAAGTCCCCGATCCGGATCGTTCATACAGTTTCACCAAACATCAATGTTCGGGATCCGGATTGCAAATCCTGATCCGGATCGTGCAAGCAAAAAGGTAAAACTAGTGTTCGGGATCCGGATCATGAGATGCTGCGATCCGGATTGAACCAGTGTATGAACGAACACCCTTCGGGATCCGGATTGCAAGCCCGATCCGGATCCTGAACATGTCCCATGTCCAGTTTTTGATTTTTATGCAATTAAACATTCTTCCAGGTGTTTCTACACTATAAGAAGTATTCGGATCACCAAAAATCTTTAGTTAAACATACCTGATCCTTTTGAATTCTTCTTTCTTGAGATTGAGGTATATGATCCAAAGTTCTTTCATCTTCAATCTTCAAGACTTAACACTTTCACGAAATACGCCAACTCAAATTCCGTAACACAACGGCCTCCGGCGCGCGTCACTTGTCCCCCCGCAGTCAGCAAGGGTAGGTACGGCCTGCCAACAGCGGGCCGACGCGTGGCGGCATTCGAGTGCGGTCGACCATGCGTCAGGCATCTCTGCACGCTCTGTACCGAGGCGCCTCCACAGCGCGCTCCGTGGACCGCGACTTCGTGAGCCAGCCTATACCCTGCTGCCACGTGTCCTACGCCCGGTCCACCGAAGCCGCGTAAATTCGCTGGGCCGCACCGCGTGTGCCAACCACTACGCCCACGCCACGCGTCCCGCCCCGCGGTCCATGCACCCTCCGCGCCTCCCCGTGGACCGAGCTACATGAGCCGGCCAATAATGGGCCGCCACGTGGCTCAGGCCGGTCCACAGTCCTCCCCCATGCACCAAAAATCCCAAAAACTTCCGGAAGCCCCTTTTTGGTCATCCAGACTCCAAATTTAACAAGCAAATAGCTGTTTTCAAGCGTTTTTCCGCGCTGAATCCAAATCCAACCTTGTTTGGCCCAATTCCTTTTCTAAAACTTCGGCAAATATAGCCGAAGGCCAAATCAGCTAAAAAATGTCTCACAGGGTCCATCTGTGGCATCGCTTTGATGCACCGTGGGCCAGACACACCAATACTAGGTGTTCTACACAATGGATTCATCGGAAAGGGTTGCATGGAAAAATCTGGACCACTACATCCTCCCCTACAAGAAAAAGTTTCGTCCTCGAAACAAAAGTCATACCTCAAGCCGGGGCCTCGAACAGGTGGGGGTAAGCGTCCATCATCGCTGACTCCAGCTCCCAAGTAGCCTCGCGCTCATCATGGCTGCTCCAGAGGATCTTCACATAAGGGATGGCTCGGCTGCGCAACTCCCTAACCTCACGGTCCAAGATCCTCAACGGCCGCTCGACGTAGCTCAAGTCCTCAGCAATCTCCAATGGGGTGAAATCGATGATGTGCGACGGGTCATACACATATCTCCTCAGAGTCGATACATGAAAAACATCGTGGACACCAGCAAGTCTGGGAGGAAGTGCAAGCCTGTAGGCAACTGGCCCTATGCGCTCCAATACCTCGAAAGGTCCAATATAACGAGGGCTCAGTTTCCCACGAATCCCAAATCTCCGGATCCCCTTGAAGGCGAGACTTTCAAAAAGACATGATCTCCAACCACGAACTCAAGGTCTCGCCTCCGCACATCTGCGTAGCTCCTCTGTCTGCTCTGAGCTGTCTGAAGATGCTGCTTGACTATCCTGACCTTATCCTCTGCCTCTCGAAGCAACTCTGGACCCAATGTCCGCCTTTCACCCACATCGCTCCAATAAAGGGGGAACGACACTTGCGTCCATACAATGCTTCAAACGGAGCCATCTGGATGCTCGCTTGAAAGCTATTGTTGTACGCAAACTCTGCCAATGATAAGTGTCGCACCCAACCTCCTCCAAAGTCCAGCGTGCAAGCCCTGAGCATGTCCTCAAGAATCTGTATAGTGCGCTCTGACTGTCCGTCTGTCTGTGGGTGAAACGCTGTGCTGAAACTGAGCTGTGTCCCCAAAGTGGCCTGTAGACTCCTCCAAAAGCGCGAAACAAACCTCGGATCTCGATCAGATACAATGGAGACGGGCACACCATGCAATCTCACCACCTCGTCTAAGTACAGCTGCGCCAGTCGCTCGAGGGACCAAGTCACCTGAACCGGTAAAAAGTGAGCGGACTTGGTAAGTCTATCCACGACTACCCAGATCGCATCTGCTCCAGTCTGTGCTCTCGGCAATCCAGTGACAAAATCCATGGTAACATGTTCCCATTTCCATTCAGGGATTGGAAGACTCTGCAACTTGCCAGCAGGTACACGATGCTCAGCCTTTACTTGCTGACAAGTTAGCAGTGTGCTACGAATCTCCCAATGTCTCTTTTCATCCCATTCCACCAAAACTGTGCCTTGAGGTCCCTATACATCTTAGTCCCACCAGGATGGATGGTATAAGGTGTATAGTGGGCCTCCCTCAAGATCTGCTCTCGAATCTCTGCATCCATAGGCACACAAGCTCGGTCCCTGTACCGCAGTACTCCCGAAGCATCAACTGAAAAGTCCCCTGCCAAACCAGTCTGAATCTGCTCTCGAATCCTCATCAGGTGGGGGTCCTCACTCTGTTTCTCTCGAATCCTGTCCAACAGAGTGGGCTGCACGACTAGAGACATAAGTCTAGCAGAGACCCCAGGGGACACAACCTCAAGCTCTAACCGCCTCATCTGCTCAAGTAGTGGCGCCTGATCAGTGATCATCAAAGATAGGCTCTGCACTGCTCTCCTGCTCAGGGCATCAGCGACCACATTGGCCTTGTTAGGATGGTAGAGGATGTCCACATCATAGTCCTTAACAATTCCAACCATCTGCGTTGCCTCAAATTGAGCTCCTTCTGTGTGAACAGATATTTCAAGCTCTTGTGGTCGGTGTAAATCTCGCAGTGCTCCCCATACAGATAATGGCGCCACAACTTCAGTGCAAAAATCACCGCAGCTAGCTCCAAGTCATGGGTAGGGTAATTCTTTTCATAATCCTTCAGTTGCCGAGAGGCATAAGCGATTACCCTACCCTCCTGCATCAGCACGCAACCAAGTCCACTGTGCGATGCGTCACTGTAGATCACATATCCTTTCCCCATAACAGGGAGGGAAAGGATAGGAGCCGACATCAATCTGTTCTTTAATTCCTCAAAGCTCCTCTGGCAATCCTCACTCCAAATAAACTTGATTCCTTTTCGAGTCAGACGAGTGAGGGGTGTGGAAAGTTTCGCAAAACCTTCCACAAACCGACGGTAATATCTAGCTAAGCCCATAAAACTGCGGACCTCTGATACCGTCGTCGGTCGGGGCCAATCCCGGACTGCCTCAATTTTCGCCGGGTCTACTGCCACTCCAGCGGCTGAATCACGTGGCCCAAAAAGACAACCTCCGAAGCCAAAATTCGCACTTAGACAACTTGGCATACAACTTCCTCTCTCTCAGAAGTTGCAGCACAATCCTCAAGTGCTCCTCGTGCTCCGCATCGCTCCGGGAATATATCAGGATATCATCAATAAAAATAACGACGAACCGATCCAGGTATGGTCGAAAAATCCTGTTCATTAAATCCATAAAAGTGAAGGGGCATTTGTCAATCCAAAAGGCATGACAGTGAACTCATAATGCCCGTACCGCGTCCTGAATGCTGTCTTTGCAATGTCTTCGGCCTTAACCTTCAATTGGTGGTAACCAGACTGTAAATCAATCTTGGAGAAGACACAAGACCCTTGCAGCTGATCAAATAATCGTCAATGCGCGGCAAAGGGTACTTGTTCTTGATGGTCACTTTATTGAGCTCACGGTAATCAACACATAGTCGAAGTGAACCATCCTTCTTCTTCACAAATAGCACCGGCGCTCCCAAGGCGATACACTTGGTCTCACAAAACCTTTATCCATTAAATCCTGAAGTTGCGCCTTTAACTCTCGCAGCTCGGCCGGTGCCATACGGTAAGGAGCTTAGAGATTGGCGCAGTTCCTGGGACTACGTCAATCAAAAACTCGATCTCCCTATCCGGCGGCATACTAGTCAGCTCTGGTGGAAACACATCCGGGAACTCGTGGACAATAGGGATATCCGCGAGTCCCGGTGCCGCCGTAGGCTCCTTAACCACGGACGCCAAAAAGGCCACGCATCCACTGCGCATGATCCACCGCCTCTGATAAAGTCTGAAGCCTCTGGGCATGCACCAAGGTATAGATCTCAGGGCGCAGACCTGTCTCAAGAGCTCCACCTGGTGCAGTCCATCCCTGGCAACATAGGGTACGCAGTTGAGCAACTGCGTGAACTCCTGGAAATAGTCCCACACTGGTTGATCACCCTGCTGAAGATTCTTCAAATCATCTTCTAGCTTTTTCTTCACGCTCATGGAGAAATAGGTGTCCAGAATCATCCGTCTAAACTATGACCATGGTAGCTGTCGGGTAATCTGGAACTCCAAAGGCTCAACCCGACGCCACCAGGCATCTGCATCCCCCTCCAGACAATGTACC
>JAQOTM010001777.1:0-27408 GCA_029168755.2 Tillandsia fasciculata
TGTCCTGTGAAAACCAACTCAAGAACATATGAAAAATTGTCAATTTTGAAAAATTTAACACATTGTACCTAGACAATCATAATCATATAGAGAAGCCAAGAATCAAATTAGTTTTCCAAAAAGAATTTTGAAAATAGATCAATTCCATGTTTTACAAAAATTCCTCTTTTATGCCCTAAAACCGAATTTTTAGAATCGAAGGCCTAAAAACTCGTTATCATGCAAAAAACCCAGCATAAAAGCAAAACTAATTGATCCAGAGTTCTTATTTCAAAAGAAATTTGATCAAAAAACGTTCACAAACGAAAAAATCCATCTTTTCTGCTCACGTTTGATGAAAAACTAAAAACTGTGAAAAACCGAGTTTTGATCATGAAAACTTACTTGAATCCGAAGAACTTGAGTTTTGGAGCACCTAGGAAGCAAGAGATCTAGAGAGAGAAACTCTAGAAGCTTGGAAACCAGAAATTAGGGTAAAGAAATCTTGAATCTGAAGGTTTCTTATAAGAACCCTAGCCGCGATCCGGATCGGTCGTGAATGAGATCCGGATCGGCCACACACAGGGAAAATCCTGCGTTCGGGATCCGGATCACTTGCCACGATCCGGATCGGCTACACCTTTTTCTTCCAAAAAATTAAAAAAAAATCAATAAAATCCAGAAAAAGTATGTAAGCATTTTATCATGTCAACTTTAAACAAATAGCATCGTTTCATACAACAAGAAATAGATTATGCAAAATCTATCAAAAATATCCAAAAATGAAACGAAGATTTACGAAAGTTAAAACACTTAAAGTTGAACAACTCAATTACATCTATCCTGATCTTATGTGTAATGCCTTTATCAAATCATCAATTTCAGTAAAGAAAATGAAATACCAAGATCAATAGATGTTTGAAATCCCAGATAAGTTAGATAATATATCTAGACAATCTGTTGAAGGAGTGGCTCTTTGAGCATCTTTTATCAAAAATCCCACCTTATACCAACCATGAAATACGACTGAGTCAAGTATTTCAATATGAGTTTCATCAACAATTTTCAAAACAAAAATTTGCTTTTCATTCATGGAGTTTCTTTTCTCTTTCATTTTCTCCATGTGGTGGTAGTTTTCACACTCCTCACTGGGATGTAACTCTTTCCACATCTTTTGAGCATTTCACATTTCATTGACTCCCCCTCAATTGGCTATCAATTATTTAATATATAAGGTATTCAACCAAACCATTGATCTCGAATTCATACTCGACTAAGCAATCAAATATGATAATGACTATACCAAGAGATCATTGAGAGAGAAATTGACTTTGATCACTTAGAAGATGGTTTAATTAACGTAAATGATCATTGCAACATTGAAATATTATGACATCAAAAGACATAATAAATTTCTAAATGCATAAAGGATGCAATTAAAGTCAATTATGATTTATGCTCAATTAGTGTGCTATGTACAAAACATAGATAAAGAACAAAACAAAAACAAAACAAAAACAAAACCTAATCTAAGCAAAGGTTTCAAAAGAGTTTATTTCAAGGAAAGCATGCCAATTGCTTTACGCAAGTGAATAAAACGTTTTTGATCCAAAGGTTTTGTTAAGATGTCAGCTAATTGATCCTCAGTTGAAATATATGACAGTTGAAGAATGTTTGATTCAACTAGCTCTCTAAGAAAATGATATCTAAGTTCAATATGTTTTGTTCTAGAGTGCAACACAGGGTTTTTAGAAATGTTAATAGCACTAGTGTTGTCACATAAAATGGTTACCGAAGATGTTGAAATCCGGAAATCGCTCAACACGCTTTTCATCCAAATCAATTGGGTTGAACAACTTCCTGCAGAAATGTACTCCGCTTCGGCAGTCGAGAGTGCTATGCAGTTCTGTTTTTACTGTGCCATGCAACAAGGCAGTGGCCAAGATAGAAGCATGCACCACTCGTGCTTTTCCGGTCATCCACTGATCCAGCCCAATCGGCATCTGAGTATCCAACAATATCCAAAGTCGTTCCCATAGGATACCAAATTCCGAAATGATTGTACCTTTGATATATCGGATGATCCGCTTCACCGCTTTCAGGTGAACCTCCTTCGGTGCTGATTGATATCTCGCACAAATCCCAACACTGAAGGATATATCCGGGCGACTAGCCGTGAGATATAGTAGACTTCCAATCATACTGCGGTACAGTTTCTCGTCTACATTCTCACATTGTGATTCACTTCCAAGTCCCTTATGGCTAGTTCCCATTGGAGTTGGAAAATCCTTAGAATTTTCAAGATCAAACTTTTTGACCAACTCCAGTGCATACTTGGATTGACACAAGTGAATTCCTTCATCGTTCTGCTTAACTTGTAATCCAAGAAAATAATTCAGCTCGCCCATCATGGACATCTCAAATTCGCTTTCCATGGTCTCCGCGAATTTAGAAGCATCATTATCTCTCGTTGCTCCAAAAACAATGTCATCGACATAGATTTGAGCAACTATGAAATTGTTTTGATAATGCTTCACAAAGAGAGTCCTGTCAGCTCCCCCTCGAGTGTAGCCCTTTTCCAAAAGGTGCTTTGTCAACCTTTCGTACCATGCTCGCGGTGCTTGTTTCAGACCGTAAAGAGCCTTTTTCAGTCGAAAAACATGGTTAGGTAGTTTATGATCCACAAAACCTTTCGGTTGAGCTACATAAACTTCCTCATTTAAAAATCCGTTTAAAAAGGCGCTCTTGACGTCCATTTGAAATAACTTGATTTTAAAATGACAAGCGATCGCAAACAGTATACGAATGGACTCGAGTCTAGCTACTGGGGCGAAGGTTTCATCAAAGTCTATACCTTCTACTTGAGAATAGCCTTGAGCAACTAACCTTGCTTTGTTCCGGATGATAGTACCTTCTTCGTTTTTCTTGTTCTTGAAGATCCATTTGGTACCTATCACATTGTGTTGCTTCGGAGGCTTTGTCAGTTCCCAGACTTCGTTCCTTTCAATTGATGTAGCTCTTCCTGCATTGCCTTAATCCAATAATCATCTTGGAGAGCTTCATCAACACTCTTTGGTTCGATTTGAGAAACATAGCATGCAAATCCGCAACCAATTGTCTCCGGGTTCTAACTCCTTCTTGTGGATCTCCAATTATGTTTTGACTCAGGGTGATCCTTGGAGATGCGTAACGTCTGAGGTAGAGGAGTAGGCGGAGGTACACGAGATGATTTCCTGCACATCACATGAGCATTTACCTCCCAGAGATGGTTGACGAGTTGGCCCCATTAAGTCCATATGCAAAAGTTCCAAAGGCCGTTTTGATACCTATGTGGTTCAAATTCTTGTGTGCAGTCCTAGACTGTTTTCCCTTTTGGCAACCGCCACACACAAGGTTTTGTTCAAAAGAAAGTTTCGGAACCCCTTTGACCACATCTTTATTTGAAATTCTAGAAAGTTCCTTAAAGTTTATGTGACCTAGCCTTTCATGCCAAAGTGTTTCATTTTTCAAAGATGCTAGGTTACATTTTTCAGAAATTTTAGAAGGAACTACATAACAGTTATTTTCTGATCTAACCCCCTTTAAAAAGAAAGCATGGTTCAAGTCAGTTACAGTGCATTTATCAGATGAAAAATTAACAGAATAACCACTATCACACAGTTGACTTATGCTTATGAGGTTAGTCTTTAGGCCATGAACAAATAATACATTATCTAGAACCGGGCCATCTGGAATAGCTACCGTTCCCTTTCCAACAATTTTGGAAGACCGGCCATCTCCGAAAACAACAAGTCCTCCGGAGTTTTTCTCAAAAGTTTGAAAACAGTTTTTATCGCCGGTCATATGACGGGAACACCCGCTATCCAAGTACCAAGACGAACTATCATATGCATGCAAGGAAACAGTGGTAGCAAGACAGGGAAAGATCTCACCTTTGCGCACCCAAACCTTTTTGGTATGCGACTGTAGTGGTCGTGAAGTTGATTTCCTAGGTGAGAGCGTCTTGCATGAAGAATTGCTGCTCCTTGATGATGTCGTCTTGAGCGATGTACTACCAAGGCTCTTTTCCGTCAATTTGGTTGGAGTGGTTTTTCGAGGAATAGCCCTTTTGGTAGTTGCTGCAAGATGTTCTTGAGGTGTGCGTTTGGCTCCAGTCTTGCAGTTTCTTCTGATGTGCCCTGAAATGCCACAACGAAAACATACCTTGGTTCTTGTCGATTCCGAAGATGATGTAGTAGGTTCGTTGTCGTTGCTTGGCGTGAACACCGGTGTCGGAGGAGGAGATACCGACGAGGCACAAATACCGTACCACTCGAACTTGGAATGTCTCCAGTTTGAGTGTATCCGAGGCCGAACTTGTTTCTTTGACCGAGACCAAGAAGTCTGTCCAACTTACTCCTTCCAGAAGAAAATCTCTGTAAGTCATCCTTTAGTTGGCGTATGGTCTCTGTCATTTCCAATTTTTCCTGTCGGGCCTCGCCGTTGAGCTTCAAGAAGTAATTCGCTTTGTTCACCATGTCTACATAACTCTTCTCGAAATGCTCATTGGACTCTTGAAGGGAAACATTTGTCTTAATCAGATTGTCCCTTTCCACTTCAAGATCGGTTGAGATAGAGGTTACTCTTTTTACTTCTTCTTCAAGATCCTGTAATCTCTCTTTCAACCCCTTGTTTTGCTTAGCCAGTTTCTTTGAATCCCTCAAAAGTTGATGGTAGGCTAAAACAAAATCTTCACCTTCCGAATCATCTGATTCATCGTCCGTTGCAATCTTTTCCACAGTGGAGTTGGACAGTGAGTCGGATGTACTTGCCATTAAGCACATGAAGGATGAAGATTTGGTGGACGCGTGGAAAGCTGTCGCGTTGTCTTCTTCATCACTTGACGATGACTCATTTGACGTGGAGTTGTCATCCCAAGTGACGCTTGCATCGCTTTCTTCTTAGCCGGATTCTTGTTGGGACATTCCGTTGCTATGTGGCCGTAGCCTCGACATTTGAAACACTGAACTTGTCCCTCAGAACTTTTCTTATCCTTTGAGAAGTTCTCTTGGCTTCTTGACTTGTACTTGAAATCCCTTGCCTTTCTTCGACTTTCCGAAGGATGGAGTTTTGCTTGAATTTCCCCTTCGAAAGTTGCGGCGAAACTTCCTTGTCAAGAGAGCGAGCTGCTTCTCAAAGTCCTCCATAGAAATGTTCTCGTCGTCGTCCGAGGAGGATGAATCCGCGTCTTCTTCTTTAGTTGATTTCAATGCGTAACCTGAAGACTTAGAAGAGGATGCCTTTCCAGAAGAATAGTTAGTAGGAAAAGTCATTTCATAAGTTTGTAAAGCACCTACTAATTCTTCTACACGCATTTCGTCCGGGTGTTTAATTGTTTCAATGGCTGCAACCTTCGGGCGAAATCGTTCAGGAAGAGTTCTTAGAATTTTTCTTACAACTTTAAATTCTGGAATCTTCTCTCCCAAGTTAGCACATGAGTTCACGATGTCTTGCAATCGTGTGTAATAGTCAGTGAAGGATTCATTCTCTGCCATAGAGATAGAGTCAAACTTGCTCGTAAGCATTTGCAGTTTCTGAATCTTCACTAGGTTAGTTCCCTCATGCGTAACTTGAAGAACATCCCAGATTTCTTTCGCAGTCTCACATGCCGAGACGCGAGAGAACTCAGTTTGTGACAAAGCATTAAATAGAGCATTAATCCCTTTGCCATTGTAAGAAGATAAGTCTATCTCTTCCTTGGTCCATTTCGACCTAGGTTTTAAGGTGCGAACATCATCTAAAATTTCAGTTGGATTAGACCATCCTAATTCAATTGATTGCCACACCCTTTCGTCGATGGAAATTAAAAAGCTTTCATCCGTACTTTCCAGTACGCATAATTTGTTCCATCAAAGAAAGGGGGTCGATTGATGTTTCCACCTTCAACCATTGTTTACAACCCTATTCCCGCTCTGATACCACTTGTTGGGTTTAGGTTAATAAGGATCTAAATAGGGGAAAAAACACCTAGAGGGGGGTGAATAGGTGTAAACAATAAACACTCAAAAAATCATTGCGCGATAAAACCCAATGCGGAAAAATAAAAGAACACAAGATTTTTACGTGGAAAAACTCCAAACCGGAGTAAAAAACCACGGGACCGATAACACGGCGAAATCCACTAGAATTAACACACGTACAAGGTGATATAACGTACTCACAGACGACTCAACCTTTTACCATACGCTCCTAGTAGATCTTCTCCGCTCGCTCCACGACGCTTCTCGAATCCACGATCTGCGCCCAACGCTGAATCCACAGCGTCCAACGTCGAGTCCACGACGTCCGACCGAATCCACGGTCTTCACCCAATGGCACGCTTCGAATCCACGAACGTACCTCGCTCCGAATCCACGAGAGCGGTTGCACCTTGAATCCACAAGGCCACGCGAGTCCACGCGCCGATTTTGGGGTAAATCGTTGTTTGTTTGGGTGGTGATGATCCGCCGAATACTTAGATCAAGAGTAGATCGGAAATACCATCTAAGTATTCATTAGTTTGATTCTACTCAAGATGTGAGTATGAAAACCTAGAATCAAACTAATCAATATAGATGAAGAAACATAGAATAGATCTATTGATTTCCTTTCTTCTCTATATGTGGATCTAAGGCCGTATAAAATGATATTTGAAAATGACGGCTCTTTTTCCGATGTGTGGATTGCCCTAGAAATGAAATGGAAGGGCTATTTATAGGTTAGAAACCCTAGGAAGAATATTCGGATCAAAAACAAACTTTTCTGGAAAGTTTTACGGACGGCGATCCGGATTGCGAAGTCACGATCCGGATCGCAGACGCGTAGAGAGCAATTTCCAGAAAACCGCCTGTTCGGGATCCGGATCATAATCCACGATCCGGATCGTTCATACAGTTTTACCAGAACAATGTGTTCGGGATCCGGATTGAGATTCCTGATCCGGATCGTTCAAGCAACAGGTAAAACTCATGTTCGGGATCCGGATCATGAAATGCCATGATCCGGATTGAACCAGTGTATGAACGAACACCCTTCGGGATCCGGATTGAAAGACACGATCCGGATCCTGAACATGTCCCATGTCCAGTTTTTGATGAATATGCAATTAAAACCTCTTCCAGGTGTTTCTACACTATAAGAAGTATTCGGATCATCAAAATTATTTAGTTAAACGTACCTGATCCTTTTGAATTCTTCTTTCTTGAGATTGAGGTATATGATCCAAAGTTTCTTCATCTTCAATCTTCAAGACTTGAACTATTCACGAAATACGCCAACTCAAAATCCGTAACACCTAGGATGATAGGGCGTGAGAGACGTGACATTTTGCGAAAGTCGTTGATTTATTTTGTTTGACTCTTCCAGGGGGAGAAGAGAGACCGACATACCCAAATTTCTGGTGTACAGTTATGTTGGCTGCAGACAACATAAAGTCACAGAAAAAGGGAATGTCTTTGACTTTCGCTAGATTGGGTAGTGTGGGGTTCTGTTTTCCTGATTTGTGGCTTCTGGTGACAGTATGTCGCCCCTTCGTCGTATTTCCGCCGGGGGTATTCCCACTCCTTCTGAGGAGCCCGAGCAGGCAGTATCTGCCGAACTGGGAGAACTGCGGGCCTTGGTGACCCAGTTGGTGGCGAGGAGCTTTCGACAGGACCAGCGTTTGGAGCAGCTGTTGGCGCAAAGGAATGATCTGGCAGTCAGGGAGAGGGCCAGGGCTCCTGAGCGGCGTTTTGAGAGAAAACGCCCAGCCCCGGATGTTGATAGACAGGCCAGTTCTCGGAGACGGCCACAGCTTCGCGACAGAGACAGATGTATATTCTGTAAAGGACCTCATTTTTCGCACACCTGTGATTTGAGGTGGGGTCGATGCTTTCGTTGTGGACAGCCTGGGCACCTACGAGTTACGTGCCCTTCGAGGATAACTGTGGTACCTACTTCGGCGTTCGTTCCTACCACTTCCCAGCCACGACCGGGAGCTTCACCGACCGACCTTCAAGAAGATCAAGTTTCATTCCCCCACCCTTCTGGAGAGAGACAGCCGTTGTCGAGCAGTCGGGACGACTTAGCACTGGCGGAGGATTCTACTGTAGCTGACCGAGAGAAAGCAGGTATGATTTATTTTCTGGCATAGGGACTCGTACCTCGTTTTATAGGGGTATCTCTTTTATTTGTAGAGAACGAGCATTATTGCATGGGTTAGGGATAGGACTATCACCTTGTGCACGGAAGGTATAGATTCCCGATTAAACTCTGCACATGGAGAAGTGCTGTTAGCCCCGCCCGATTTAGATCGAGTCCTGGATTATGCCAGTAGACCTGTTGGTCCTGAGACAACTGAAGGACTTCGATGTAGTCCTCGGGATGGACTGGCTGGCTCGGTATTTTGCGACTATTGATTGTGCCGCAAGGACCGTCACTTTTAGAGAGACAGACCAGAAAATACTAGTATACCGGGGATGTTAGAGTGCTTTCTTTGCCTCTATGGTTTCGACTTCCCGAGCGAGGCAGATGATCCATCGAGGATGTGTAGCCTTCTTAGCTAGTGTTGTTGAGGGGCCTACGGCGGCGCCGGGACTCGGGGATATCCCTATTGCCCGCGAGTTCCCGGATGCTTTCCCACCTGAGCTAACTAGCATGCCGCCAGATAGGGAAATCGAGTTCGTGATTGACGTAGTTCCCGGAACTGCGCCAATCTCAAAGGCTCCTTACCGGATGGCACCGGCTGAGCTGTGAGAGCTTAAGGCGCAACTCCAGGATTTGATGAATAAGGGTTTTATTAGACCGAGTATGTCGCCTTGGGGAGCGCCGGTGCTATTCGTGAAGAAGAAGGATGGGTCACTTCGACTATGTGTGGACTATAGAGAATTAAATAAAGTGACCATCAAGAACAAGTATCCTTTGCCGCGCAATGACGATCTTTTCGATCAGCTGCAAGGGTCTTGTGTCTTTTCTAAGATAGATTTACTGTCCGGTTACCACCAGTTGAAGGTGAAGGCCGAGGATATACCTAAAACGGCATTTAGATCACGGTACGGGCATTATGAGTTACAGTTATGCCTTTTTGGACTAACTAATGCCCCTGCCGCATTCATGGATTTGATGAACTGGATCTTCCGACCATATTTAGACCGATTCGTGGTAATTTGCATTGTTGATATCTTGGTCTACTCCCGAAGTGATGCGGAGCATGAGGAACACCTGAGGGTGGTGCTGCAACTTCTGCGAGAGAAGAAGTTGTTTGCCAAACTGACAAAGCGCGAGTTTTGGCTTCGGGAGATTTGTGGCTCAGTGTTTAACTTAGCATCGAGTGCCAGCCGGCAAGTTTCAGAGTCTCCCAATTCCCCAGTGGAAATGGGACCACATTACGATGGATTTCGTGGTCGGACTACCAAGAGCACTGGGGGGAACAGATGCTATCTGGGTAGTAGTAGATCGACTTACCAAGTCGGCGCACTTTCTGCCCATGCAGACTACGTGGCCACTTGAGTGACTAGCCCAGCTATCTAGATGAGATAGTGAAATTGCATGGAGTACCCGCCTCCATTGTTTCAGTTGGAGACCCAAGGTTTGCCTTGTGACTCTAAAGGAATTGGCAGACACCTTGGGGACTCAGCTAAGAGTCAGTACAGCTTTTATCCGCAGACTGATGGGCAGTCAGAGCGGACTGTACAGACCTTAAAGGACATGCTTAGGGCTTGCACTTATCTTTGGCTGAGTTCGCGTACAACAATAGCTTTCAAGCGAGCGTTCAGATGACTCCGTTTGAAGCATTGTATGGACGCAAGTGTCAATCACCGCTTTGTTGGAGTAATATGGGCGAAAGGTGGACCTTGGGACCAGAGGGATTGTCTGAGGCAGAAGAGAAGGTCCGGGTAATTCGACGGCACCTTCAGACCCCCCAGAGCCGACAAGGAGTTATGACGATGTTCGGCGACGGGACTTAAAGTTTCAGGTTGGTGATTATGTGTTCCTGAAAGTCTCGCCCTCCAAAGGAGTCAGGAGGTTCGGCATTCGTGGGAAACTTAGCCCCGATCTATTGGACCCTTTGAGTTATTATCGGGCCAGTTGCCTACCGACTTGCACTTGCTGGTGTATTTCACGTTCCGACTCTGAGGATTACTGTTTAGTCTCGTTTCGAGGACGAAACTCTTTTTAGTGGGGGAGGATGTGATGATCCGGACTCCCGCAGAACTGCGCAACCTTAATTAGTGACTGTAGGAAGTTTTTACAGAGCAACGAAGCCTGTAGAATCGAAATTGGGTATTTTTAATAGACTCTGCGCGAAAATCGGAGCAAATGGGATTTTCCGGGAGCTTTTTTCAAAATTCCGGATGAGAATTTGGCGAAACGGACGTCGGATTTGGACTCAGCGCGCGAAAACGATTAAATTGGTATATTCGCTTTATTTTTCCGGCACCGGGTACTGTTCACCGGAACAGTAACCGCCGGCCGGAATTACTGTTCCGGCCGGCGGCGCCGCCGGCGAGCGGCGGCGGGCGGCGGCGCACGGCGGCGGGCAGCGACACAGCGGCGGCGCAGCAGCGGAGCGCGGCGCGGGCAGCGCGGGCAGCGCGGGCAGGCGCGGGCAGCGCGGGCAGGGGGCGCTGGTGCGCGGTCCACAGTTTGGCGTGCACCAGGTGCACCGACTTTCTCCCGTGCCACGTGGCAGCTCCTGAGTGGCTGGCCGGTTTCTAGAACCTTCTAGATGGTCGACACGTGGCGGCACCCCGTTGGCTGACAGGATCCGGAAGACCCGGCGCGCGACCGGCCATGTGCACCACGTGGGACACGTGGCAGCCTCCCAGTGGCCCTTGCACCGGCTGTTTCCTGTTCGGGCAACGCGTGGCGCGTTTTGGTTGGCCCGTTTTGGTGTTTCGTGTTCGGATCCGATCCTTTGTGGGAATATTCCCTTTTGGCCCATTATATAAGAGATTCCCCACCCCCTCTCATTTGTGCCTCGTTTTGCGAGCTTTGGAGTGAGAATCAGGAAAGTGCCAGATACAAAAGTTGTTCCTCTCTCTCTCTTCTTTCTCTCTCTACAATCTCAGGAATTTAGGAGTTACAGATAGTGAGATATCTGCGACGCGGCGCACTGCGACGATTTTTCTTTTAGGCCCATTTCCCGTCGCAGTTCCGTCGAAAATTCACTGCGGGCTAACCAGGTGGAATTTTTGGACGATTTTTGCGACAGCGCGACCGTAAGAGGTAGGGCTTCGATTTCCGTATTGATTATTTTGCTCCGTTTCGTACTTTTGGCACAGTTTTTAGGTCCTCTTTGACCCCCCTTTTTGCTGTGGTAATTTTTGGACAGCACCGACTTCTCCGATTTTTATCTTGACGTAGGAGCGTCAGATCGAGGCGTTTAAAGAGTCGATTTTGATCTACTCTTCGCGAGGAACGCAACCGTAATTTTTCTGAGAATTTAGGAGCTCATTTTAGAGGTGAAAAATTCCTCTTTTCCCGTGCTGTCTGAAAAACAGCAAATATTGTACTTTTTGAGATTTGTATTTATACCGGGAGCGTTGATTTGCAGGATTTGAGGACTGTGGACAACCAGGAGACTACCTGGGGTGTTGTTTGAGCTACTCGAGGTGGGCGGTTGTTGCTTACCTCATTTTTGACAAGCTCACTGGGATTACTAGAAATCCCCTAAAATAATGTGACAATTGATGAGAACTATTGGGACATACTAATATGACAATTAATGAGAACTATTGGGACGAACTAATATGACAATTGGGACGAACTAATATGACAATTGGGACGAACTAATATGACAATTGATGAGAACTATTGGGACGAATTAATATGACAAATGACAAGGACCGCTGGGACAAACTCCCCTAAAATTTAATATAACCCCACAAATGATATGATGACTTACATTGGGACACTGTGATTGAGACAAAGGCTATGATCTCGCATGCAAATGACTTTTATCAGTAAATCAATTGTTTTAAACCTTTGACACTATTTTACAACTTTTAAAAATAAGGACAGTTGCATGCATGCCCGGACATCAGGTAAGGCCACTATTCATTGCTACACTATCATATTGGGATTTGAACATGTTTTATTGTTGTCCTTTGCATTCAGATGTTGTTGCTCAAGTGTGAGCAGGGGTTCGGGATAGTGTAGTCAAGGTTGTGCTAGATTGTGGACTCGTGGGGTATTGCGGTGACCGCGGACAGTAGGCGGTTGACCAGATGATTATGTATTGCATCAGTTGGGGGTTGGGTTCTGTAGAGGAGGGAGTTTCCCACTTCGATCATAGTCATGATCCAGTCCTGCTGATTTATGGCACTTCTGATACTGAGATATTTTACTCGTGTGGGTCGCTCCCCTCGAGTGCCACTCCGGAGTGTGTTACAACATTATCCCCTATCGGCACCCCCGATTTGGCCAACATTATCCCCTATCGGCATACCCGATTTGGCAAATACTATTCCCTATCGGCGTTATACCCGATTTGGCAAGGCATAGCAGGAAGTACCAGTTTTGCTAGTGACACCAGATTGAGTTCATTCAGACAGGCATTTATACACTGATTCATACATTTTCTTGGCATTTAGAGGCATGGTGGTGGTAGTTTCCTTTTGATCAGCAGTCTTTATAGCTTACAACTGTTCTTTCCTGTTGCCTCTAGTAGTCCTAGTGGGTGCGTCAGAGTTGAGGTTTTTACCCACTAGGGGAGGCTATTGGTTTATCTGGTAGTTCTCACCCCCATTGTTATTTTCTGTTTCTTCCTTCTCCCTTATTTTTGCAGAGTCATCTGCGGGAGCTGCTAGGCCATCGGCAGCGGATCGAGGTAAGGGGATCGCTGAATAGATAGATCTCCTGTGAGGCTGAGAGCTATTAGACAGAGATTGTACCCTCCACTCAGACTGTGATATTCTCCTTTTATTTTGGGTCTGGCATTAGCCAGCTGGTTGTACTATTTTGGGGAGCTGGGAGATTATTGTATGTATTACAGCTTGTACCTTATTTCCAGTCTGAGATACTATGTGGTTCTTCTATTTCAGCTCTGTATTATGCTCTTTTATTGTTAGATTATATCTGAGCAGGTTACCAGCGCTTCGTGTACGCGGAAAATTCTGTGTGCACGGCGGATCTGTAGACGAGCCCGGGTTCCGGGGCGTGACAGGATGGCCCGGTTCTAAATAATGTGTTATTTGTTAATGGCCTTAAGACTAACCTCATAAGCATAAGTCAACTTTGTGACAATGGTGTTACGGAATTTGAGTTGGCGTATTTCGTGAATGTATTAAGTCTTGAAGATTGAAGATGAAGAAACTTTGGATCGTATACCTCAATCTCAAGAAAGAAGAATTCAAAAGGATCAGGTACGTTTAACTAAAGAATTTTGATGATCCGAATACTTCTTATAGTGTAGAAACACCTGGAAGAGGTTTTAATTGTTTTAACATCAAAAACTGGACATGGGACATGTTCAGGATCCGGATCGTGGCTTGCAATCCGGATCCCGAAGGGTGTTCGTTCATACACTGGTTCAATCCGGATCGCAGCATTCCATGATCCGGATCCCGAACATAAGTTTTACCTATTTGCTTGAACGATCCGGATCATGAATTGCAATCCGGATCCCGAACATTGTGTTTTGGTAAAACTGTATGAACGATCCGGATCGTGGACTACGATCCGGATCCCGAACAAGCAATTTTCTGGAAACCGTGTTTTGTGCTTCTGCAATCCGGATCGCCAAATCCAATCCGGATCGCCGTCGGGATTTCTTTCCAGAAAAGGTTGTTTTTGATCCGAATATTCTTCCTAGGGTTTCTAACCTATAAATAGCCCTTCCTTTTCATTTCTAGGGCATCCGAGGAAATAGAAAAAGATAGCCGAAAAGAAAAATCCACATATATAGAGAAGAACGGAAATCATTAGATCTATTCAATGGTTCTTCATCTATATTGATTGATTTGATTCTAGGTTTTCCATACTCACATTTTGAGTAGAATCAAATCAATGAATACTTAGATGGTATTTCCGATCTATCTTTAATCTAAGTATTCGGCGGATCATCACCACCCAAATCAATCAACGATTTATCCCAAAATCGGCGCGTGGACTCGCGTGGCCTTGTGGATTCAAGGTGCAACCGCTCTCGTGGATTCGGAGCGAGGTACGTTCGTGGATTCGAAGCGTGCCATTGGGTGAAGACCGTGGATTCGGTTGGACGTCGTGGACTCGACGTTGGACGCTGTGGATTCAGCGTTGGGCGCGGATCGTGGATTCGAGAAGCGTCGTGGAGCGAGCGGAGAAGATCTACTAGGAGCGTATGGTAAGAGGTTGAGTCGTCAGTGAGTACGCTATATCACCTTGTACGTGTGTTAATTCTAGTGGATTTCGCCGTGTTATCGGTCCCGTGGTTTTTTACTCCGGTTTGGAGTTTTTCCACGTAAAAATCTTGCGTGTTCTTTTATTTTTCCGCATTGGGTTTATTTGCGCAATGATTTTTTGAGTGTTTATTGTTTACACCTATTCACCCCCCTCTAGGTGTTTTTTTTCCCCTATTTAGATCCTTATTAACCTAAACCCATCAAGTGGTATCAGAGAGGGAATAGGGTTGTAAACAATGGTTGAAGGTGGAAACATCAATCGACCCCCTTTCTTTGATGGAACAAATTATGCGTGTTGGGTTATAAGTAATGGATCTAAATAGGGGAAAAACACCTAGAGGGGGGTGAATAGGTGTAAACAATAAACACTCAAAAAATCATTGCGCAAATAAACCCAATGCGGAAAAATAAAAGAACACGCAAGATTTTTACGTGGAAAAACTCCAAACCGGAGTAAAAAACCACGGGACCGATAACACGGCGAAATCCACTAGAATTAACACACGTACAAGGTGATATACCGTACTCACAGACGACTCAACCTTTTTCATACGCTCCTAGTAGATCTTCCCGCTCGCTCCACGACGCTTCTCGAATCCACGATCCGCGCCCAACGCTGAATCCACAGCGTCCAACGTCGAGTCCACGACGTCCAACCGAATCCACGGTCTTCACCCAATGGCACGCTTCGAATCCACGAACGTACCTCGCTCCGAATCCACGAGAGCGGTTGCACCTTGAATCCACAAGGCCACGCGAGTCCACGCGCCGATTTTGGGGTAAATCGTTGTTTTGTTTGGGTGGTGATGATCCGCCGAATACTTAGATCAAAGATAGATCGGAAATGCCATCTAAGTATTCATTGATTTGATTCTACTCAAAATGTGAGTATGGAAAACCTAGAATCAAATCAATCAATATAGATGAAGAACCATAGAATGAATCTAATGATTTCCTTTCTTCTCTATATGTGGATCTAAGGCCGTATAAAATGATATTTGAAAATGACGGCTCTATTTGGATTCCTTACCCTAGAAAAATGACCATAGGGTTTATTTATAGGTTAGAAACCATTGGAAGAATATACGGATCAAAAACAAACTTTTCTGGAAAGTTTTACCGACGGCGATCCGGATTGGATTTGGCGATCCGGATTGCAGAAGCACAAACAACGGTTTCCAGAAAAATCAATGTTCGGGATCCGGATCGTAGTCCACGATCCGGATCGTTCATACAGTTTTACCAAAACACAATGTTCGGGATCCGGATTGCAATTCCTGATCCGGATCGTTCAAGCAAATAGGTAAAACTATGTTCGGGATCCGGATCATGGAATGCTGCGATCCGGATTGAACCAGTGTATGAACGAACACCCTTCGGGATCCGGATTGCAAGCCACGATCCGGATCCTGAACATGTCCCATGTCCAGTTTTTGATGATTAAGCAATTAAAACCTCTTCCAGGTGTTTCTACACTATAAGAAGTATTCGGATCATCAAAATTCTTTAGTTAAACGTACCTGATCCTTTTGAATTCTTCTTTCTTGAGATTGAGGTATACGATCCAAAGTTTCTTCATCTTCAATCTTCAAGACTTAATACATTCACGAAATACGCCAACTCAAATTCCGTAACAATCTCCCCCTTTGGCGGTTTCGTGACAAAACACAAATCCACAAAAGAAAATTCAAAAAGGATATTTTTGTTGCTATCACCATACAACAAAAATTTACAAAAGAGTTCCAGAAATTAAATACATGAGATAAACTCCTAAAACAGACTCTAGACTTAGACATCTGTAATCTCTGCACACAGAAAGCATTCTTGACAAACAAAATCGTTAGATACCTCAAGAATTGAAACATTCAAAAACAACTACAGAGATAGAGTTTCTCTCATCATGACATTTGAAAAATTCAGATATGCAAGAGAATCATAGTTAAAACCAACATATCTTCTAAGCAGTCAAAAACCAAATGTCAAAGTATGTTAGTCCAACATCAACTTGTTAGTCATATTACATGCCCAAATAGTTAGTCGAATAGTTAGTATAGAAGCATGTCACTAATCACAAGGAAAAAAAAAACAAAGTTGAGTTGAGGTCATACTTACCTTACTTAGTCATTGATATTCACAATCATTGTTCAAAGTTTTTTGCAAACTCTAACTCTCTCTCTCTCAAACTCTCTCCCCCTTTTTGTCACAAAACAAAGCCAAAACGTAGCAAGAGCTACAATATGTAAGGAGAGAAAAAAAAAGTTCTAATAATATGCACAAACTGAGAACTAAAAGTAAAGAGAAAAACAACGTCCTGAAAACTAAGAACCAAAGTAGACAAAATGAACAGAAGGTGCTGCTCAGTCTGAAGAATCTGAACTAGTACAGCTCAGCTTGCTCAAAATCCCTTTAAGCAAATTCTTAAAATTTGAGTACTTTTTCTTGATCTTCTTGTGTTCAGAAGAGATCTGCTGAAGCTCTTTCGATATTCTCTCTTGTGTAGCAGAGAGTCGTTGTTGTTCCTGACAAATCGATTCCAAAATCTCTGTCTCAGTTGTCCGTGCCTTTGAATGCGATGGACGCTGTGTAGATGCAGATGGTGCATCTGGTCCTGCAGTCCATGGAGATTCAGTTTGCAGAATTCCAGAAAGTGAGCGTGCTCTGGTGAGAGGCCCACTATGCTGACTCGTACTTCTTTGGACATTTCTTCTTCTTGTATATTGTCTGGTTGTGGAGGCAGATTTCATAAGTCTCTTTCCTTTGGTGAATTCCCTTTCCTCCTCATCAATTTTTCGCTGAACATCCTTGAAGAATTCGTCCCATTCTTCCTCATTGTAATCCGAGCTGTCCTCATTAGCTTCGTTCGGTTTGTCTCGAGTTGAGACGTCTGGTTCTTCCTTAACAGATGAACTTCCGGGCATCATTGTGACCAGTAACAGGATTAACCAGGAGAATGCCATTGATCTAGTGCTTTGAGTTTGAGAAATTGTCCTGTGAAACGCCAACTCAAGAACATATGAAAAATCGTCAATTTTGAAAAATTTGAAAACATTGTACCTAGACAATCATATTCATGTAGAGAAGCCAAGAATCAAATTAGTTTTCCAAAAAGAATTTTAAAAATAGATCAATTCCATGATTTTCAAAAATTCCTCTTTTATGCCCTAAACCAGAATTTTTAGAAATCGAAGCCTAAAAACTCGTTTATCTTGAGAAAACCCAGCATAAAAGCAAAACTAATTGACCCAGAGTTCTTATTTCAAAAGAAATTTGATCAAAAACTATTCACAAACGAAAAAGTTCCAATTTTTCAACTCACGTTTGATGAAAAACTGTAAAAACCAAGTTTTGATCAATAAAACTTACTTGAATCTAAAGAACCTTGAGTTTTGAAGCTCCAAGAAGCAAGAGATCTAGAGAGAGAAACTCTAGAGGCTTGAAAACCAGAGATTAGGGTAAAAGAAATTGAAATCTCTATGTTTTTATAAGAACCCTAGCCGTGATCCGGATCGGCTCGAGAATGTGATCCGGATCGGCTACCCGCAGGAGAAATCCTGCGTTCGGGATCCGGATCACTTGCCCCGATCCGGATCGGCTACAACTTTTTCTTCAGAAAAATTTAGAAAAATTCAATAAAATCCAGAAAAAGTATGTAAGCACTTTACCATGTCAACTTTAAACAAAAGACATCGTTTCATACAACAAGAAATAGATTATGCAAAATCTATCAAAAATACCCAAAAATGAAACGAAAATTTACGAAAGTTAAAACACTTAAAGTTGAACAACTTCAATTACATCTATCCTGATCTTATGTGTAATGCCTTTATCAAATCATCAATTTTGGTAAAGAAAATGAAATACCAAGATCAATAGATGTTTGAAATCCCAGATAAGTTAGATAATATATCTAGACAATCTGTTGAAGGAGTGGCTCTTTGAGCATCTTTTATTAAAAATCCCACCTTATACCAACCATGAAATACGACTGAGTCAAGTATTTCAATATGAGTTTCATCAACAATTTTCAAACAAAAATTTGCTCTTCATTCATGGAGTAGATATTTTTTCTTTCATTTCCTCCATGTGGTGGTAGTTTTCACACTCCTCATTGGGATGTAACTCTTTCCACATCTTTTGAGCATTTTACATTTCATTGACTCCCCCTCAATTGGCTATCAATTATTTAATATATAAGGTATTCAACCAAACCATTGATCTCGAATTCATACTCGACTAAGCAATCAAATATGATAATGACTATACCAAGAGATCATTGAGAGAGAAATTGACTTTGATCACTTAAAAGATGGTTTAATTAACGTAAATGATCATTGCAACATTGAAATATTATGACATCAAAAGCATAATAAATTTCTAAATGCATAAAAGGATGCAATTAAAGTCAATTATGATTTATGCTCAATTAGTGTGCTATGTACAGAACATAGATAAAGAACAAAACAAAACAAGAACAAAAACAAAACCTAATCTAAGCAAAGGTTTCAAAAGAGTTTATTTCAAGGAAAGCATGCCAATTGCTTTACGCAAGTGAATAAAACGTTTTTGATCCAAAGGTTTTGTTAAGATGTCGGCTAATTGATCCTCAGTTGAAATATATGACAGTTGAAGAATGTTTGATTCAACTAGCTCTCTAAGAAAATGATATCTAAGTTCAATATGTTTTGTTCTAGAGTGCAACACAGGGTTTTTAGAAATGTTAATAGCACTAGTGTTGTCACATAAAATGGTTACCGAAGATGTTGAAATCCGGAAATCGCTCAACACGCTTTTCATCCAAATCAATTGGGTTGAACAACTTCCTGCAGAAATGTACTCCGCTTCGGCAGTCGAGAGTGCTATGCAGTTCTGCTTTTTACTGTGCCATGCAACAAGGCAGTGGCCAAGATAGAAGCATGCACCACTCGTGCTTTTCCGGTCATCCACCGATCCAGCCCAATCGGCATCTGAGTATCCAACAATATCCAAAGTCGTTCCCATAGGATACCAAATTCCGAAATTGATTGTACCTTTGATATATCGGATGATCCGTTTCACCGCTTTCAGGTGAACCTCCTTCGGTGCTGATTGATATCTCGCACAAATCCCAACACTGAAGGATATATCCGGGCGACTAGCCGTGAGATATAGTAGACTTCCAATCATACTACGATACAGTTTCTCGTCTACATTCTCACTTTGTGATTCACTTCCAAGTCCCTTATGGCTAGTTCCCATTGGAGTCGGAAAATCCTTAGAATTTTCAAGATCAAACTTTTTGACCAACTCCAGTGCATACTTGGATTGACACAAGTGAATTCCTTCATCGTTTTGTTTAACTTGTAATCCAAGAAAATAATTCAACTCGCCCATCATGGACATCTCAAATTCGCTTTCCATGGTCTCCGCGAATTTAGAAGCATCATTATCTCTCGTTGCTCCAAAAACAATGTCATCAACATAGATTTGAGCAACTATGAAATTGTTTTGATAATGCTTCACAAAGAGAGTCCTGTCAGCTCCCCCTCGAGTGTAGCCCTTTTCCAAAAGGTGCTTTGTCAACCTTTCGTACCATGCTCGCGGTGCTTGTTTCAGACCGTAAAGAGCCTTTTTCAGACGAAAAACATGGTTAGGTAGTTTATGATCCACAAAACCTTTCGGTTGAGCTACATAAACTTCCTCATTTAAAAATCCATTTAAAAAGGCGCTCTTAACGTCCATTTGAAATAATCTGATTTTGAAATGACAAGCGATCGCAAACAATATACGAATGGACTCGAGTCTAGCTACAGGGGCGAAAGTTTCATCAAAGTCTATACCTTCTACTTGAGAATAGCCTTGAGCAACTAACCTTGCTTTGTTCCTGATGATAGTACCTTCTTCGTTTTTCTTGTTCTTGAAGATCCATTTGGTACCTATCACATTGTGTTGCTTCGGAGGCTTCGTCAGTTCCCAGACTTTGTTTCGCTCAAATTGATGGAGCTCTTCCTGCATTGCTTTAATCCAATAATCATCTTGGAGAGCTTCATCAATATTCCTTGGTTCGATTTGAGATACATAGCATGCAAATCCGCAAACCAATTGTCTCTGTTACGGAATCTGAGTTGGCGTATTTCGTGATTGTATTAAGTCTTGAAGATTGAAGATGAAGAAACTTCGGATCGTATACCTCAATCTCAAGAAAGAAGAATTCAAAAGGATCAGGTACGTTTAACTAAATAATTTTGATGATCCGAATACTTCTTATAGTGTAGAAACACCTGGAAGAGGTTTTAACTGCTTATTCATCAAAAACTGGACATGGGACATGTTCAGGATCCGGATCGTGGACTTTCAATCCGGATCCCGAAAGGTGTTCGTTCATACATTGCTGCAATCCGGATCACAGCTTGTACAATCCGGATCCCGAATGGGATGTTTTGTGAAAATGTATGAACGATCCGGATCGTGGATTATGATCCGGATCCCGAACAGGTGATTTTCTGGAAACTGCATTCTGTGCGTCTGCGATCCGGATCGTGGCTTATGCAATCCGGATCGCCGTCGGTAAAACTTTCCAGAAAAGTTTGTTTTTGATCCGAATATTCTTCCTAGGGTTTCTAACCTATAAATAAACCCTATGGTCATTTTTCTAGGGTGAATCCAAATAGAGCCGTCATTTTCACATATCATTTTATACGGCCTTAGATCCACATATAGAGAAGAAAGGAAATCAATAGAAATGATTCTATGTTTCTTCATCTATATTGATTAGTTTGATTCTAGGTTTTCATACTCACATCTTGAGTTGAATCAAACTAATGAATACTTAGATGGTATTTCCGATCTACTCTTGATCTAAGTATTCGGCGGATCATCACCACCCAAACAAACAACGATTTACCCCAAAATCGGCGCGTGGACTCGCGTGGCCTTGTGGATTCAAGGTGTTATCGCTCTCGTGGATTCGGAGCGAGGTGCGTTCGTGGATTCGAAGCGTACCATTGGGTGAAGACCGTGGATTCGGTTGGACGTCGTGGACTCGACGTTGGACGCTGTGGATTCAGCGTTGGGCGCGGATCGTGGATTCGAGAAGCGTCGTGGAGCGAGCGGGAAGATCGACTAGGGCGTATGGTAAAAGGTTGAGTCGTCTGTGAGTACGTTATATCACCTTGTACGTGTGTTAACTCTAGTGGATTTCGCCGTGTTATCGGTCCCGTGGTTTTTTACTCCGGTTTGGAGTTTTCCACGTAAAAATCTTGTGTGTTCTTTTATTTTTCCGCATTGGGTTTTATCGCACAATGATTTTTTGAGTGTTTATTGTTTACACCTATTCACCCCCCTCTAGGTGTTTTTTCCCCTATTAGATCCTTATTAACCTAAACCCAACAAGTGGTATCAGAGCGGGAATAGGGTTGTAAACAATGGTTGAAGGTGGAAACATCAATCGACCCCCTTTCTTTGATGGAACTAATTATGCGTACTGGAAAGTACGGATGAAAGCTTTCTTAATTTCCATCGACGAAAGGGTGTGGCAATCAATTGAATTAGGATGGTCTAATCCAACTGAAATTTTAGATGATGTTCGCACCTTAAAACCTAGGTCGAAATGGACCAAGGAAGAGATAGACTTATCTTCTTACAATGGCAAAGGATTAATGCTCTATTTAATGCTTTGTCACAAACTGAGTTCTCTCGCGTCTCGGCATGTGAGACTGCGAAAGAAATCTGGGATGTTCTTCAAGTTACGCATGAGGGAACTAACTTAGTGAAGATTCAGAAACTGCAAATGCTCACGAGCAAGTTTGACTCTATCTCTATGGCAGAGAATGAATCCTTCACTGACTATTACACACGATTGCAAGACATCGTGAACTCATGTGCTAACTTGGGAGAGAAGATTCCAGAATTTAAAGTTGTAAGAAAAATTCTAAGAACTCTTCCTGAACGATTTCGCCCGAAGGTTGCAGCCATTGAAACAATTAAACACCCGGACGAAATGCGTGTAGAAGAATTAGTAGGTGCTTTACAAACTTATGAAATGACTTTTCCTACTAACTATTCTTCTGGAAAGGCATCCTCTTCTAAGTCTTCAGGTTACGCATTGAAATCAACTAAAGAAGAAGACGCGGATTCATCCTCCTCGGACGACGACGAGAACATTTCTATGGAGGACTTTGAGAAGCAGCTCGCTCTCTTGACAAGGAAGTTTCGCCGCAACTTTCGAAGGGGAAATTCAAGCAAAACTCAATCCTTCGGAAAGTCGAAGAAAGGCAAGGGTTCTTCAAGTTACAAGTCAAGAAGCCAAGAGAACTTCTCAAAGGATAAGAAAAGTTCTGAGGGACAAGTTCAGTGTTTCAAATGTCGAGGCTACGGCCACATAGCAACGGAATGTCCCAACAAGAATCCGGCAAAGAAGAAGGCGATGCAAGTAGTTACTTGGGATGACAACTCCACGTCAAATGAGTCATCGTCAAGTGATGAAGAAGACAACGCGACAGCTTTCCACGCGTCCACTACATCTTCTCCCTTCATGTGCTTAATGGCGAGTACATCCGAGTCATTGTCCAACTCCACTGTGGAAAAGATTGCAACGGACGATGAGTCAGATAATTCGGAAGGTGAAGATTTTGTTTTAGCCTACCATAAGCTTTTGAGGGATTCAAAGAAATTGGCTAAACAAAACAAGGGGTTGAAAGAGAGATTACTGGATCTTGAAGATGAAGTAAAAAGAGTAACCTCTTTCTCAACCGATCTTGAAGTGGAAAGGGACAATCTGATTAAGACAAATGTTTCCCTTCAAGAGTCCAATGAGCATTTCGAGAAGAGTTATGTAGATATGGTGAACAAGGCAAATTACTTCTTGAAGCTCTACGGCGAGGCCCGACAGGAAAAATCTGAAATGACAGAGACCATACGCCAACTAAAGGATGACTTACAGAGATTTTCTTCTGGAAGGAGTAAGTTGGACAGACTTCTTGGTCTCGGTCAAAGAAACAAGTTCGGCCTCGGATACACTCAAACTGGAGACATTCCAAGTTCGAGTGGTACAGTATTTGTGCCTCAGTCGGTATCTCCTCCTCCGACACCGGTGTTCACGACAAGCAACGACAACGAACCTACTACATCTTCTTCGGAATCGACAAGATCCAAGGTATGTTTTCGTTGTGGCATTTCAGGGCACATCAGAAGAAACTGCAAGACTGGAGCCAAACGCACACCTCAAGAACATCTTGCAACAACTACCAAAAGGGCTATTCCTCGGGAAACAACTCCAATCAAATTGACGGAAAAGAGCCTTGGTAGTACACCTCTCAAGACGACAGCATCAAGGAGCAGCAATTCTTCATGCAAGACGCTCTCACCTAGGAAATCAACTTCACGACCATTACCGACGTACTCCAAAAAGGTTGGGTGCGCAAAGGGGGTTAGATCAGAAAACAACTGTTATGTAGTTCCTTCTAAGATTTCTGAAAAATGTAACCTAGCATCTTTGAAAAATGAAACTCTTTGGCATGAAAGGCTAGGTCACATAAACTTTAAGGAACTTGCTAGAATTTCAAATAAAGATGTGGTCAAAGGGGTTCCGAAACTTTCTTTTGAACAAAACCTTGTGTGTGGCGGTTGCCAAAAGGGAAAACAGTCTAGGACTGCACACAAGAATTTGAACCACATAGGTACAAAACGGCCTTTGGAACTTTTGCATATGGACTTAATGGGGCCAACTCGTCAACCATCTCTGGGAGGTAAATGGTATATTTTTTTGTTGGTTGATGATTTTTCTAGATATACTTGGGTAGCCTTTCTAAAAGAAAAAGCTGATACTTTTGATTCTTTTCTCGAAATCTGCAATCGTATTATGATTGAAAAGAATGAAAGGATTACTCGAGTTAGGAGTGATAGAGGTGGGGAATTCATAAATTCCAAATTCATTGATTTTTGCACTTCTAACGGCATTAAACATGAATTCTCTGCACCTTACACACCTCAACAAAATGGTGTAGTCGAGCGCAAAAACAGGGTCGTACAGGAGATGGCACGTGTTATGCTTCATAGCCGGAACCTTACCTTTATATTTTTGGGCTGAAGCGGTGAACACTGCTGTCTATGTTATCAATCGAGTGTATTTGCGCCCGGGGACTTTGAATACACCATATGAACTTTGGTTTTGTAGAAAACCTAACATCAAATATTTTCGCATCTTTGGGAGTCGGTGTTTTATTTTACGTGATCGCGAAAATCTTGGAAAATTTGACTCTCGAAGTGACGAAGGGATTTTCTTAGGTTATTCTACAAACAGTAGAGCATATCGAGTTTTTAACTTAGAATCTAAGACGATCGTAGAATCGATAAATGTTAAGGTAGATGAAGCTTTTCATTTTGAATCTGAAAAATCTACCCTCGATATCTCTCTTGATGATGATACACCTGCTAATGCATCTTCTTCTAACAATTCTTTCGATAATAATGTTGATGCATCTAACGGTTCTTCAAGCTTATCTGATGTGCAGGAATCATCTCGTGTACCTCCGCCTACTCCTCTACCTCAAACGTTACGCATCTCCAAGGATCACCCTGAATCGAACATCATTGGAGATCCACAAGAAGGAGTTAGAACACGGAGACAATTGGTTTGCGGATTTGCATGCTATGTATCTCAAATCGAACCAAGGAATGTTGATGAAGCTCTCCAAGATGATTATTGGATTAAAGCAATGCAGGAAGAGCTCCATCAATTCGAGCGAAACAAAGTCTGGGAATTGACGAAGCCTCCGAAGCAACACAATGTGATAGGTACCAAATGGATCTTCAAGAACAAGAAAAACGAAGAAGGTACTATCATCAGGAACAAAGCAAGGTTAGTTGCTCAAGGCTATTCTCAAGTAGAAGGTATAGACTTTGATGAAACCTTCGCCCCTGTAGCTAGACTCGAGTCCATTCGTATATTGTTTGCGATTGCTTGTCATTTTAAAATCAAATTATTTCAAATGGACGTTAAGAGCGCCTTTTTAAATGGATTTTTAAATGAGGAAGTTTATGTGGCTCAACCGAAAGGTTTTGTGGATCATAAACTACCTAACCATGTTTTTCGTCTGAAAAAGGCTCTTTACGGTCTGAAACAAGCACCGCGAGCATGGTACGAAAGGTTGACAAAGCACCTTTTGGAAAAGGGCTACACTCGAGGGGGAGCTGACAGGACTCTCTTTGTGAAGCATTATCAAAACAATTTCATAGTTGCTCAAATCTATGTCGATGACATTGTTTTTGGAGCAACAGAGATAATGATGCTTCTAAATTCGCGGAGACCATGGAAAGCGAATTTGAGATGTCCATGATGGGCGAATTGAATTATTTTCTTGGATTACAAGTTAAACAAAACGATGAAGGAATTCACTTGTGTCAATCCAAGTATGCATTGGAGTTGGTCAAAAAGTTTGATCTTGAAAATTCTAAGGATTTTCCAACTCCAATGGGAACTAGCCATAAGGGACTTGGAAGTGAATCACAAAGTGAGAATGTAGACGAGAAACTGTACCGCAGTATGATTGGAAGTCTACTATATCTCACGGCTAGTCGCCCGGATATATCCTTCAGTGTTGGGATTTGTGCGAGATATCAATCAGCACCGAAGGAGGTTCACCTGAAAGCGGTGAAACGGATCATCCGGTATATCAAAGGTACAATCAATTTCGGAATTTGGTATCCTATGGGAACGACTTTGGATATTGTTGGATACTCAGATGCCGATTGGGCTGGATCGGTGGATGACCGGAAAAGCACGAGTGGTGCATGCTTCTATCTTGGCCACTGCCTTGTTGCATGGCACAGTAAAAAGCAGAACTGCATAGCACTCTCGACTGCCGAAGCGGAGTACATTTCTGCAGGAAGTTGTTCAACCCAATTGATTTGGATGAAGAGCGTGTTGAGCGATTTCCGAATTTCAACATCTTCGGTAACCATTTTATGTGACAACACTAGTGCTATTAACATTTCTAAAAACCCTGTGTTGCACTCTAGAACAAAACATATTGAACTTAGATATCATTTTCTTAGAGAGCTAGTTGAATCAAACATTCTTCAACTGTCATATATTTCAACTGAGGATCAATTAGCTGATAAACAAAACCTTTGGATCAAAACATTTATTCACTTGCGTAAGATACAATGCTTGATGTTGTTTCTACAAAGCCAAAGTTCATATGTGTAATTCAATGTCCCGGGCGCAATACACGCGATTAATAACATAAACAGCAGTGTTCACCGATTCAGCCCAAAATAAAAAGGTAAGTTCCGGCTGTGAGCATAACACGTGCCATTTCTGTACACCCTGTTTTTGCGCTGCGCTACAACCTTTGTGTGAGGTGTGTAAGGGTGCGGAGAATTCATGCTTAATGCGCATTAGACGTCAAAAGTCAATGAATTTTTTGAATGATGAATTCCCCACCTCTATCCCACTCCTAACTCGAGTAATCCTTCATTCTTTTCAATCATAATACGAATTGCAGATTTCAAGAAAAGAATCAAGGTATCAGCTTTTTCTTTTAAGAAAGCTACCCAAGTATATCTAGAATAACACATCAACCAACAAAAAATATACCATTTACTCCAGAGATGGTGAAGAGTTGGCCCCATTAGTCCAGATGCAAAAGTTCCAATGGCCGTTTTGTACCTATGTGGTTCAAAATTCTTGTGTGCAGTCTACCACTGTTTTCCCTTTTGGCACACCGCCACACCAAGTTTTGTTCAAAGAAAGTTTTTCGGGAACCCCCTTGACGCACATCTTTTCGAAATTCAGCAAGTTTGCCTTAATTTATTGCCTGCCTTTCATGCAAAGTGTTTCATTTTTTCAAAGATTGCGAGGGTGCAGTTTCAGAATCTTAGTAGGAACTACATAACAATTGTTTTCTAATCTAACCCCCTTTAAAAGAAAGCATGGTTCGATGTCATTACATGCATTTATCAGAAGAAAAATTAACTGAAAACCACTACACAAAGTATGACTTATGCTTATGAGGTTGAGTCTAAGGCCATGAACAAATAACACATTATCTAGAACCGGGCCATCTGGAATAGC
>JAQOTM010001230.1:0-27424 GCA_029168755.2 Tillandsia fasciculata
CTTGTGTCACGCCCCGGGGGTTTGTTTTAGCGGAAACGGTTCATTTTTTTTTTTTTTTTTTTTTTTTCCAAAAGAAGACTTCTCTTCCCCGGCGCGTGCCCAGACCCGCCGCACATACAGGATCTCTCTGCAACCGGACAGAGTCTCCCCCGTATGTGCACGGCGTAGCGTTTAGTACATCTCCCAAACATTCACAACCATTCAATCACAACGGTTACTAACATACAACTAGCATTCAAGTTTATTAAAGCGTATGGCCGATCAATTTGAAAAGGATAAATCCACAGATTTAAAAGAGCACCCACCCGGCGCTTATGTTTTGAAAACGAGTTTCACAATCCGCATAAATCCACAAGGTTTTGAAAACGGTGCCCACACGACACCCAAGTTTTGAAATCCATTTCGCAATCCATAAATCCACAGGGTTTTGAAACCAGTGCCCACACGACACTTAGATTTTAAAAACGGTTTTCGAAATCTTTTCTTTGGTTTGGTTTTCTTTTTCTTTTTCAAACGGCCAACAGAAATGGAAGGAACAGTAATGCATAAAAGGATAACTAAATGCAATCCATACCGACATCCACGTCGACCCCACGAGGGTATCGAGAGCCTCACACATAACTACAATGAAAATGAAATGCAAGGATGAAAGAGAAAATACAATCCAGGGTCCCCAGCGACCCAGCTGCTCCTGCCCCGTCCTCACCGTCGCCTACCTCTCCCCCCGCCTGAACCCTGTCACGAAGTGGGAAGTCAGTGACTAATAATAACAGAACGGGAAAAATATAATAAACAAACCGTGAAGACAACCGGAGCAACCACCCTCTCAAGAGGGGAAACGGCAACCTGTACGCCTGTAACCTGTAATACCTGGCCACGTCGGACAACTAAACCGACGGCCCATACCGTACCTGTAGAAACCCGACCACGTCGGACAACTAAACCGACGGGTCGCACCGCTCGCACCTCGGCGCCTCAAACCCCACAACTAATAAGGGGCCCCACTACGTCACCTCGTGGGTATACACGGGTCATAGACCACTTTTCCGGAAAAGCGCACCCCTGCGGTGGCCAAACCGCGGGTGCGCGTGTTGCAGCCTCGAGCACAGGAACCACAATGCATGAACAATAGTAAGGTAGTAACCACATGCATGAACAATAGTAAGGTAGTAACCACATGCATGAACAATAATAAGGTAGTAACCACATGCATGAACAATAATAAGATAGTAACCATGATGCACGAATCAGAGTAAAATAGTAACATGTATACTCAAGGTACCCTACTAACAGCATAATCGAAGGAAAGACGGTAACTAGTAACATCAGAAATATGAAACCACATATCCATTAAAGTGTAGCGATAATCTGTTGCATCTCAAGTAATGATATCAGGTAGCATTAAAGTGGGACAATAATACGTAATATTTAAATTGCACGGTCATCGAAGATCGAGGCTAACTACCACACTCAACCCAAGTACACGTATGAGTACCCCCGTCCAACATGATAGAATAAAAAGGACTTAGAATTTGGACCCACCTCTATGCGAAGGAGAAGACGTGCGGAACTCCAACTAAAACGCCCTCGCTATGTGCCCAGACAGCTACAATAAAGATTATACTTGTTAAAAACGTCTTCGTGGTTAAAAACACTCAAAAATGGCGCGAAACGGACTAAAAACGGAGCTCCTGGGCCCTTTTTCTGGAAGCGGGTGCACGGGTCCAACCGTGGACCGGGTCCACGGCGGCGGCGGCATGGGCGTAGGCCGGGAGCACGCGGCGCGGTGGACCAGCGCCGTCTTGGGCCGGGCCGCGCACGGGTGCGGGCGCGCGCCGGGTCCACGGCCCCGCGTTGCTGTGGCGTACGCCGGGTGCACGCCCGGGCGTGCACCGCGCGGCCTGGCGCACCGGGCCGTGCGCCGGGTCCGCGTCCCCGGGCCGCAAGGGCGTGCGCCGGGTGCACGCCGGCCCGGTGGACCGCGCGGCCTGGCGCACAGATTTGTGCGCCGGGTCTGCGGTCCCGGGCCGGAACGGCATGCGCCGGGTGCACGCCGGCCCGGTGGACCGCGCGGCCTGGCGCACAGCTCCGTGCGCCGGGTTCGCGGCCCCGGGCCGGTGCGGCGTGCACCGGGTGCACCCGGACGGGTGGACCGCGGCCAGAAAACCCCAATATCGCGTCCGTTTTCGGCTCCGGTCGCGACCCCGCGATCACGGCGGCTCCGGCGATGACCTCGTGAACACGGTGACGGCGGCGGCGGCCTCCCGTTTAACCACGGCGGCGGCGGCCTCCCGTTTGGTCCCCAAAATTGCCTTGCTCGCGGTACAAGACGAAGGGAAATCCCGCCCCGACGATTCCAAGGATTTCCCCTCCCTTGCCCGGATCAAGAACAAAATAAGAAAGCGTGCGTTCCCTCCTCGCCGAAGGGACGATCAAGAACCCCAAGAAGACAAATAACTGAAGAACTTCGTCTCACCTCGGTTTCGACGACGATGGTTGAGAGGAGGAGGATCGTCCGTTCTTGCGTGCCCGGTTCCGGTAGAAAGCGTGCGGTGTTCTTTCCCCCTCTCGGTGGCTTCGTCGCGATGCTCCACGCCGATCAAAGGGAAGGGTTGTGGGGGGAGCGTTCTTCGTCCACGCTCGGGCAACTCACGCCAAAACCAGAGAGAGGAGGGGAATAGGGTTCCCAAACCTAAACCCCCAACCCTTATTTAATCGACGGTTTGGCGCAATTGGGTCTGAACCCAAACGAATGTAAATTAAGTTTAGATTAGATTAAATTACCAATTTAAATTAAATTAGATTAATTAAATTCCCCAAATAAAATAGATTAAATTAAATTACCCGGGTCTGGTTTACCTCTAATAAGACGTGCTGAACACCCGAGCTGCTACAAACTTCAGAAATTTATTCCGGGAGATTCCGGGGTCGGAAATCAGATCCGATCGCGCCGCCGGTCTTCGTTTCGCGGGCTTTATTCTCTAAAAATACCCGCGAGCCCCGACGGCCTGCCCAAAACAACGCGAGGAAAGTTGTACCCCGGACCCCTTAGCCGAAGAGCGGTTCAAAATAAATTCACAGGTCAGACCAAAAAGGGAAATAAACCCGCGGTTATTACACCACTCACCTCTAAAAACGAGTTTCGTCCTCGAAACTCAAGCCCGGGTGGGAGTGAAAAGGTCGGGGTAGCACTCCCTCATCTTGGACTCCAGTTCCCAAGTTGCTTCCCGCTCCTCATGGTTGTTCCATAGTACCTTCACGTAGGGGATAGTTCGGTTTCGCAGTGATTTGTTTTCCCCTGCCAAGATTCTCACCGGGGTTTCTTCAAAGCTTAGGTCCTCCTTAAGTTCGAGTGCAGAGGCGTCCAGAACGTGTGATGGGTCGGGAAGATATTTCCGAAGCATCGAGACGTGGAACACGTCGTGGACTCGGTCGAGGTTTGGTGGTAGGGCGAGGCGGTAAGCCACTGGGCCAATACGCTCTAGGATCTCGAATGGCCCCACAAACCGTGGGCTCAGCTTGCTCTTCAGCCCGAAACGCCTGATTCCTCTGGATGGTGAGACCCGCAAAAACACATGTTCCCCCACTTGAAATTCCAAATCACGGCGCCTCTGGTCTGCGTAACTCTTCTGTCGACTCTGGGCGGTCAGCAGGCGCTGTCTGATAAGGCGCACTTTCTCTTCAGTTTCCTCCACTAAGTCGGGTCCCAAGAGTTTCCGTTCTCCCAAGTCGTCCCAGCAAATCGGGGATCGGCAGCGCCTTCCGTATAAGGCTTCGTAGGGCGCCATCTGGGTGCTGGCCTGGTAGCTGTTGTTGTAGGCGAATTCCACGAGGGGTAGGTAGCGTGACCAACCGATTCCCCAATCCAGCACACAGGCGCGAAGCAGGTCTTCGAGGGTTTGTATCACACGCTCCGACTGTCCGTCCGTCTGAGGGTGGAAGGCTGTGCTGAACTGTAGTCTGGTCCCCCATAGCCCGCTGAAGGCTTTGCCAAAACTTCGAGACAAAGCGCGTGTCTCTGTCCGAGGTGATCGATGCCGGTACTCCATGTAGTCTCACGATCTCGCTGATGTAGACTTGAGCTAACCGTTCGCGGGTCCAAGTTGTATGAATTGGCAGGAAGTGTGCTGACTTGGTTAACCGGTCGACTATGACCCAGATCGCGTCGTGGCCCTGTTGTGAACGTGGGAATCCAGTGACAAAATCCATGGTGATCTGGTCCCACTTCCACTCTGGTACCGGTAAGGGCTGTAGCTTCCCTGCTGGTCGCTGATGCTCGGCCTTTATCTGTTGGCATAGTAGGCAGTGAGCCACGTGTCGCGTCACGTCTTCTTTCAACTTAGGCCACCAGAAAGTCTGCTTGAGATCCCTGTACATCTTCGTGCCCCCTAGGTGTGCCGCATAAGGGCTCGGTGTGCCTCCGCTAAGATCTCTTCCTTCAACTCTGTTGAGTCCGGCACGCAAATCCGTCCGCAGAACCGTAAGGTGCCGTCGTCATCCACCGCAAAATCGCTCTCTTGGCCCAGGGAAATCTTGTCTCGTATGCGCTGTAGGTGTGGGTCGGTCTGCTGTCGCTCCCGGATCTTCTCAAATAACGTCGGCTTGACTACCAAGGTCAGAAGTCGCGTAACCGTGCCCGCCGGCATCACCTCTAACTGCATTCGTGCGAACTCCGCGATCAAGTGGTTCTGTTCCGTTATCGTGCTCTCCGACGCCCCTTCCTGATGCCCTTTCCTGCTCAAGGCGTCTGCCACCACGTTCGCCTTCCCGGGGTGGTATTGGATCGACAGGTCGCAATCCTTCAACAATTCTAGCCACCGCCTCTGCCGCAAGTTTAATTCTTTTTGGGTAAAGTTGTGCTTAAGACTTTGACGATCTGAGAAGACGTTACCGTGAACTCCAAAGAGATAAAGCCTCCACAGTTTTAAAACGAAGACTACAGCAGCCAATTCCAAGTCGTGTATCGGGTAGTTCTTTTCGTAATCCTTCCGCTGCCTGGATGCGTAGGCAATCACTTTCCCCTTTTCTGGTCAACCGATTTAAGGGGCCGCAATTTTCGAGAAACCCTCGACGAAACGTCTGTAGTACCCTGCCAATCCCAAGAAACTGCTGATCTCCGCCACTGTCGTCGGCGGCTGCTAGTCCATCACTGATTCCACCTCCTTGGGGTCCACGGCAGTTCCTCTCGTCGAGATCAGGTGCCCCAGGAATTCCTCTTCGCGTAGCCAGAATTTGCACTTTTTGGCTCATCGTACAGCTTCTGCTCTCTGAGGGTTTGGAGTAACATCCGTAAATGGTCTTCGTGCTCCTCATCGGTGGGTGAATAGATCCGTATGTCGTCGATGAAGACTACCACGAACCGGTCCAGGAAGGGTCTAAAGATCCGGTTCATGATGTCCTCGTTCCGAACTCGGGGCTGGTGGCAGCCCGATTTCAGATCAAACTTAGAGAAAACCGTCGCCCCCCAGCAACTGGTCGAAAAGGTCTTCGATTCTGGCAGGGGTACTTATTCTTCACCGTGACCTTGTTTATTCCCCGGTAATCGATGCAGAGGCTTAGGGTCCCGTCCTTCCTTCGTACCCGTGGAACGGTTGGGCGCCCCGACGATGCCTTCAGCCCTTTCCCGGTGGCCCG
Source organism: Tillandsia fasciculata (assembly GCA_029168755.2). Taxonomy (NCBI): domain Eukaryota; kingdom Viridiplantae; phylum Streptophyta; class Magnoliopsida; order Poales; family Bromeliaceae; genus Tillandsia; species Tillandsia fasciculata. The sequence goes on from JAQOTM010001230.1 coordinate 5,635, forward strand.
TAACTGGTACCGGGTGGTATGGTGCATGGAAGAAACAACTTACCGACCGAAGCCTATCCCGACTGGGTCGAAGGGGGCAACTAACCAAAACCTCGGAGGTAAAGGGAAAAATAGGCCGTGCGTAAAGCTAGGTAAACTCTCATGGTGCTCGCCCCCGATTTAGTGCGGAAACCGAAACGGCCAGAGAATTCGAAAGGTAAAACTAAAGGTAGGGGGAGGCTCGCAAGGGTCAAAAGAGGGCGGGTTGCTCCGGCTCGGAGGGTACTCCTATCTAGACAAAAGAAAGCAAAAGTAGATCGAAAACCAATAAGTACATACCTGTCACTCCCCACTTTGGGAGGTCGCGTCCTCCACCGGAGCGGCCGAGGAGGTCCGCCCACAACCCTTGGGCCAGCGTCGCACCGCGTGTTGGGGCCGGGGTCTGCTGTCAGAAGAGTCCGCGGATTGCTGGTCGCCGGGTGTGTCCTTTGTCTGAACGGGGGCCGCAGTGCTCTCCGGTCCTCGCTGCGGTGGTGGTGCGGTGGCGGAGGCATGGGTTGGTCCCTGGGGGCAGGAGGCATGGGTGTGATCTGGCAAGCCGCACCGGTTACAATAGTGGTACCTCCAAGTGCACTCCGTCACTGGGTGCGCACCCTTGCAGATGATGCAGACTCCTGGTTGCACGTGCGCGCTCCCCTTAAGCCCTCGCTCGTCTTCCGGTGCACGCTTCGGGCGTGGGTTTGGCCGGCTCTTTGGGTCGGTGCCCCCCTGGGAGGTGGGGGCAGCAGTTCCCTTAGGTTCATCACGCCGCGGCGCCGGGGGTCTATTGGCACCCGGCTTCGAAGGGCAGTCGTAACGCGTGTGGCCCGGCCTGCCACATCGGAAGCAGTGCCCGTCCCGCCACGGGCAACTCGTCATGAGGTGCGCGTTGCCGCATATGACGCACGGCTTCGGTGGCCTAGGCTCCTCTGTCGTCTGACCAAGGTTCTGCTCGGCTCTCGGGCGTTTGTTCGCCCGGTCCCTCCGCTGGGGGTCCCCTGCCGGCCCGGGGTAAGAGTATTCCTGCCGGGCGCGCTCAACATTGGTGTACACGGCCAAATTAGCAGCCTCCTGGAAGGCGGGAGGGCCCGTCGGTGGCATCCCGAGCGGGGTAACGCTTCTTCTGCCGCCCCGGAATTGATCGACGCCCTCGAGTTCCTGTATCAGTATGCTCAGGCGCTCTGCGAGGGTCAGCAATTGCCCCGCCACGTCTCGCAGCTGGTTGCGGAGCAGGCGATTGGCTTCGTCGGCGATGTCCATTTCTGTCGTCGGTTGCTTACTGAGCCGACCCTCTATCTGTACACACACAAAGAACAGTCAGTCCTAGCCCTTACGAATATGCAACCGACCACTTATCGAGAGAAAGGAACTCGAACTCTTCCCCCCCCTCCCCGCTCGCTCACGTCCTACACCCATAAGCCCTACGCATTTCATTCATTCGTAGATAAGTGAGGTATTCCCACGGATGTCGGCACCAACTGTTGTGATTGAATGAAATTTTCTCTGATACCATCTTAATCTGTCACGCCCCGGGGGTTTGTTTTAGCGGAAACGGTTCGTTTTTTTTTTTTTTTTTTTTTTTCCAAAAGAAGACTTCTCTTCCCCGGCGCGTGCCCAGACCCGCCGCACATACAGGATCTCTCTGCAACCGGACAGAGTCTCCCCCGTATGTGCACGGCGTAGCGTTTAGTACATCTCCCAAACATTCACAACCATTCAATCACAACGGTTACTAACATACAACTAGCATTCAAGTTTATTAAAGCGTATGGCCGATCAATTTGAAAAGGATAAATCCACAGATTTAAAAGAGCACCCACCCGGCGCTTATGTTTTGAAAACGAGTTTCACAATCCGCATAAATCCACAAGGTTTTGAAAACGGTGCCCACACGACACCCAAGTTTTGAAATCCATTTCGCAATCCATAAATCCACAGGGTTTTGAAACCAGTGCCCACACGACACTTAGATTTTAAAAACGGTTTTCGAAATCTTTTCTTTGGTTTGGTTTTCTTTTTCTTTTTCAAACGGCCAACAGAAATGGAAGGAACAGTAATGCATAAAAGGATAACTAAATGCAATCCATACCGACATCCACGTCGACCCCACGAGGGTATCGAGAGCCTCACACATAACTACAATGAAAATGAAATGCAAGGATGAAAGAGAAAATACAATCCAGGGTCCCCAGCGACCCAGCTGCTCCTGCCCCGTCCTCACCGTCGCCTACCTCTCCCCCCGCCTGAACCCTGTCACGAAGTGGGAAGTCAGTGACTAATAATAACAGAACGGGAAAAATATAATAAACAAACCGTGAAGACAACCGGAGCAACCACCCTCTCAAGAGGGGAAACGGCAACCTGTACGCCTGTAACCTGTAATACCTGGCCACGTCGGACAACTAAACCGACGGCCCATACCGTACCTGTAGAAACCCGACCACGTCGGACAACTAAACCGACGGGTCGCACCGCTCGCACCTCGGCGCCTCAAACCCCACAACTAATAAGGGGCCCCACTACGTCACCTCGTGGGTATACACGGGTCATAGACCACTTTTCCGGAAAAGCGCACCCCTGCGGTGGCCAAACCGCGGGTGCGCGTGTTGCAGCCTCGAGCACAGGAACCACAATGCATGAACAATAGTAAGGTAGTAACCACATGCATGAACAATAGTAAGGTAGTAACCACATGCATGAACAATAATAAGGTAGTAACCACATGCATGAACAATAATAAGATAGTAACCATGATGCACGAATCAGAATAAAATAGTAACATGTATACTCAAGGTACCCTACTAACAGCACAATCGAAGGAAAGACGGTAACTAGTAACATCAGAAATATGAAACCACATATCCATTAAAGTGTAGCGATAATCTGTTGCATCTCAAGTAATGATATCAGGTAGCATTAAAGTGGGACAATAATACGTAATATTTAAATTGCACGGTCATCGAAGATCGAGGCTAACTACCACACTCAACCCAAGTACACGTATGAGTACCCCCGTCCAACATGATAGAATAAAAAGGACTTAGAATTTGGACCCACCTCTATGCGAAGGAGAAGACGTGCGGAACTCCAACTAAAACGCCCTCGCTATGTGCCCAGACAGCTACAATAAAGATTATACTTGTTAAAAACGTCTTCGTGGTTAAAAACACTCAAAAATGGCGCGAAACGGACTAAAAACGGAGCTCCTGGGCCCTTTTTCTGGAAGCGGGTGCACGGGTCCAACCGTGGACCGGGTCCACGGCGGCGGCGGCATGGGCGTAGGCCGGGAGCACGCGGCGCGGTGGACCAGCGCCGTCTTGGGCCGGGCCGCGCACGGGTGCGGGCGCGCGCCGGGTCCACGGCCCCGCGTTGCTGTGGCGTACGCCGGGTGCACGCCCGGGCGTGCACCGCGCGGCCTGGCGCACCGGGCCGTGCGCCGGGTCCGCGTCCCCGGGCCGCAAGGGCGTGCGCCGGGTGCACGCCGGCCCGGTGGACCGCGCGGCCTGGCGCACAGATTTGTGCGCCGGGTCTGCGGTCCCGGGCCGGAACGGCATGCGCCGGGTGCACGCCGGCCCGGTGGACCGCGCGGCCTGGCGCACAGCTCCGTGCGCCGGGTTCGCGGCCCCGGGCCGGTGCGGCGTGCACCGGGTGCACCCGGACGGGTGGACCGCGGCCAGAAAACCCCAATATCGCGTCCGTTTTCGGCTCCGGTCGCGACCCCGCGATCACGGCGGCTCCGGCGATGACCTCGTGAACACGGTGACGGCGGCGGCGGCCTCCCGTTTAACCACGGCGGCGGCGGCCTCCCGTTTGGTCCCCAAAATTGCCTTGCTCGCGGTACAAGACGAAGGGAAATCCCGCCCCGACGATTCCAAGGATTTCCCCTCCCTTGCCCGGATCAAGAACAAAATAAGAAAGCGTGCGTTCCCTCCTCGCCGAAGGGACGATCAAGAACCCCAAGAAGACAAATAACTGAAGAACTTCGTCTCACCTCGGTTTCGACGACGATGGTTGAGAGGAGGAGGATCGTCCGTTCTTGCGTGCCCGGTTCCGGTAGAAAGCGTGCGGTGTTTTTTCCCCCTCTCGGTGGCTTCGTCGCGATGCTCCACGCCGATCAAAGGGAAGGGTTGTGGGGGAGCGTTCTTCGTCCACGCTCGGGCAACTCACGCCAAAACCAGAGAGAGGAGGGGAATAGGGTTCCCAAACCTAAACCCCCAACCCTTATTTAATCGACGGTTTGGCGCAATTGGGTCTGAACCCAAACGAATGTAAATTAAGTTTAGATTAGATTAAATTACCAATTTAAATTAAATTAGATTAAATTAAATTCCCCAAATAAAATAGATTAAATTAAATTACCCGGGTCTGGTTTACCTCTAATAAGACGTGCTGAACACCCGAGCTGCTACAAACTTCAGAAATTTATTCCGGGAGATTCCGGGGTCGGAAATCAGATCCGACCGCGCCGCCGGTCTTCGTTTCGCGGGCTTTATTCTCTAAAAATACCCGCGAGCCCCGACGGCCTGCCCAAAACAACGCGAGGAAAGTTGTACCCCGGACCCCTTAGCCGAAGAGCGGTTCAAAATAAATTCACAGGTCAGACCAAAAAGGGAAATAAACCCGCGGTTATTACACCTCCCCCTTGACCCGGACCTGATGATAGCCCGACTGCAGGTTAATTTTTGAGAACACCGTCGCCCCCCGTAACTGGTCAAAAAGGTCGCCGATTCTTGGTAGGGGGTATTTATTCTTGACCGTGACCTTATTTATCTCCCGGTAGTCGATGCACAACCGGAGACTTCCGTCCTTCTTCCTCACAAACAGGACGGGCGCGCCCCAAGGTGACGCGCTTGGTCTGATGAAACCTTTGTCCAAAAGGTCCTCCAACTGTGCCTTGAGTTCCTTCAGCTCCGCGAAGGCCATCCTGTACGGTGCCTTGGTGATGGGCTTGGTGCCGGGGAGCAGTTCAATTGGGAAGTCAACCTCTCGTTCCGGCGGCATTCCGGAAAGCTCCGCCGGAAATACTGTGACGCCCCACTTCCCAGGGGGTCACCCATCCTAGAACTACTCTAGCTCTAGCACGCTTAACTCTCATGTTCCTCTTGGATCTTGCTACCATCCAAAATGCTATAGCCGGGTTAGAGATTTAGTCCTATTATATCATTTATATATAGGACTAATCCAAATTCCGGGGGTGTCACATTCTTCCCCCCTTTAAGCCCTGACGTCCACGTCAGACTCAAGCACACTCACAAGCACCAGGCGATGTGAGACTCGTCTCGCTAGCCTTAGCCGACCTTGTGAGGAGCTGCACTCCACTCACAACGGTCATCAGCCGGGGAGCCTCGCTCTACCCGCTATATAACCCTGGCTCAGCCGAGACTCATCTCACATTTCCGGCTGGTGAAAGTCTCTGATACCAACTGTGACGCCCCACTTCCCAGGGGGTCACCCATCCTAGAACTACTCTAGCTCTAGCACGCTTAACTCTCATGTTCCTCTTGGATCTTGCTACCATCCAAAATGCTATAGCCGGGTTAGAGATTTAGTCCTATTATATCATTTATATATAGGACTAATCCAAATTCCGGGGGTGTCACAAATACATCCGGGAATTCCCTTACCACGGGAATTTCTGAAGGCGAGGGAACGGGTCGGGTGGCTAGATCTACAGAGGCTAGATAAGCCACGCACCCGCCCTCTATCAGCTTCCTAGCTCTTGACGCGGAGATGACGGCCAGGAAGGAAGTACTTTTGCACGCCAAGTACACGTTTTCTGGGAATCCCGGCTTCTGTAGCTGCACCTGTCGCTTCTCGCAGTCGATGACCGCCTGATACTCGGTGAGCCAGTCCATGCCCAAGACCACGTCGTATTCTTTTAGCGGTATGACCACCAGATCCCAGGGGCACGACAACCTTCCCAGCCTTATTGAACATGAGGTTACCAGGCCAGTTGCCGCGATGGGCCCCCCAGGGGTCTGGACGGTCATTAAGACATCCAGAGGACTACTTTCTAGCTGATGGGTTTGCGCAAAGGTACGGGAAATAAAGGAGCGAGTCGCCCCGGTGTCAAACAGAGTTCGAGCTCGAAAATTAGAAACGGAAGTAATACCTGCGACCACCTCCTCTGGCAGTGCCGCTCCATGCTGACCCATGGAATAGAGCCTCCCTCCTGGTTGTGGTCGCGATTCTCCTTCTGTTCTTGGTGCCGAAGGGCGCGGGGGCATTCCCGTTGGCGCCCTACCCCGTCCCGGTGGCTGCGCCGTTGGAGTGGAAGCTGCAGAAGATGCCGCTCTAGGGTTCAGGGGACAGTTGAATCGGAAATGTCCCTGTTTGCCGCAGCGGTAGCAGTGATCTTGCTTCTTAGGGCATTCAGTCACCGGATGCGATGCTCCGCAAATAACACACGACTTGTTTGCTGGTCGAGGTCTCCCGGCCGGCGCACTCTTGTTTCCCTGCTGCGTCTTGGGGTATTTTGGGGGCCGGCTCCCGCCAGGAGGGCCCCCTCCCGGGTAGGTCTGCGTTCGTTTCTTTTCCCGGTTGTTTTCCGATCCCTCCCATCGAGCTCGGGTCATGGCGAACCCCCGCTCCACGATGGTGGCCCTGTCCACCACCTCTCGGAACGTGCGCAGGTCCGCCGCCTGAACCATCTCGAAGATGTCGCTCCGCAGCCCATCCACAAAAAGACGGGCCTTGTGAGGTTCATCCCGTACAACAAACGGGACGCAATTGACCAACCTCACAAACTCCCTTTGATACTCCACGACTGAGCGGTTCCCTTGCCTGATGTTCTTCAAATCGTCTTCCAGTTGCCGCTTGACGCTTTCAGAGAAGAACGCACCGAAGAGTTCCTCCCTAAAGACCGACCATGTCGGTAGCGGGTCGTTGGTGGACGGATCCGGACGTACCATCTTCCACCAGATGCGTGCATTCCCTTCCAGAAAGTGGACAGCTAGTGGGACCCGCTCTTGTTCCTCTATTAGTAAATCCTCGAAAAGCTTTTCCATGGTATCCACCCACTTCTCGACGACCCATGGGTCGGTCGTTTCTCCCTCGAAGGTGGGTGGGTCATGCTTCTTGAACTCAGTCAAATTCGTCCTGACCCTCTCCCGCGTCGCTCGCTGCTCTGCGATCCCTCCTGCGGTGGCGGATCCCCCAAGGGTAGGGGTCGTCCCTGCCTCCCCCGCTGTCGCTCCCAACACGGGCCCCGAAGTCGTTGGGGTGGGTACTTCCCTTGGGGCTGGGGGCTGTTCCGTCGTCGTACCACCCCCCCTTGGGGCTCCGTAGTGGGTGCTGTGGCTTCGGGCGGAGGGATCGGTTCACGCTCGGTGGTTGCGGTAGCCTGTCGCTGCGTCAGCTGACGAACCTGCTCCGTCAGCGTCGCTAACTGCCCGGCCATTTCCCGCAGTTGTCGCCGGAGGGCCTGGTTTTCCGCGGCGGCTTAGGCCGCTCCGTCCGCGTCCGCATTCTCGGTGGACGACCTAGTCCGAGCCATTGCTTGCTGTCACCAAAGAAGCCATGTCAACCCTAAGGTTATAACCCTATCACACCGTCTCACGATTTCACCTATGTTACGTTCCCATTTCCCCGTACTCTCACGTACTACGCACCTATACCTTGGTTATCTCATGTCCCATTTGCTTGTGGCACCTTACACTGTGGATGTGGATCACGTCTACTATGGTTGTGGTTGCTTTTCTCTGATACCATTTAATCTGTCACGCCCCCGGGGGTTTTTGAGTCATTTAAAGCGAAAAATTGCGTGTCTATTTTTTTTTTTCTTAATAAGGTGATATAAACCTCAACCCCGGTGCGTGCCAGACCGCCACATACACAAATTCACTCTGTCCACGGACAGAGTCTCCTTTGTATATGCACGGCGTCTCATTTACAACATACAATTCATCACACATTAATCACCAACCAACAACCATACCGTAGACATTCATCACCAATTAAAGCAAGTTTATAAAGCGGCGTCAGTGTTTGGAAAGGATAAAACCCAGCGTTTGCAAAACCCGTGCCCACACGGCACTTCGTTTTGAGAAAACATTTTCGCAATCCTTTAATTTATCATGAAAACATGCCGCATAAAAGGAACGCCACTAAACGTAATTAAATCATAAGAATACACCTCATCCACAGAGCTAATTAATACATGTTCACAACTAAAGCCATCCACAAGCAAATTAAGTATTTATACGAAAAAGGAAATGAGATATAATCATAATAACCAAGTGTCCGACTACGGTCCTCACGACGCAGCCCCACCGTCACCCCGGCTGACGCACCTAGTAGCAGTACCTGTCACGGAGTGGGCAACGTCAGTGACAAACAAAGTAGATGTCTAATAGTATCAAGGAAGGAAAAACGAACCGAAACCACCGAGTACACCGTAACCTTTCGTTAAACCCCTGTGCATATTTTAAACTGGGCACCAACCCCAGATTATTTATTAATTAAGCTGGGCACCAACCCCAGAGTACCTGTCGGGGAGACTAAAGTCCCCCCTCGTGCGCAAACACCTTTTGATGCTTTTAACCTCTTCACGGGGCTAGTGCGGCCCCTATAGCTGCCGTGAAGGGGTCCTCACGGCTCCCACCCCTTTGTGAGGCACACGGGTCAAAAAGACCACTTTTCCGGAAAAGTACACCATGCGGTGGCCCGATCCGCCGGTGTACGTGCAGCATCCGAAACCGGATTGCCAAGATTGGCGTGTGGTGAGCACCGCGACCGCAGCCGTTTAAATTGTTAGATAAAACATCATTAAGCGAAAGGTTAAACTATCCATCTACTTTGTTAGGTAAATTTAAGAGTACTTTAATGGCGATAAATGCACTTACAGCACTTGTTGCACTTATAGCAACCCTACCCACCTGGTTGGAGAGAAGACGGGTCACCCGAGCCCTCTGCACTCTCCCGCTGCGCACCTGGACCTATAAAAGTCCGCACGGATACTAAGATCAGAATACATACTAACATATTGCAACAGAAATACCCCACTCTATTATGTACGAAGAGTCCGGCACCGTCCCGCTGCCCGGCGGGACACCCTTGCCTTGAGCGGCCGTCGCCGTCCGTCGGAGCCGCGCGCGGCGTGGCTCCACGGACGGCGCCCGCATAGTGCCCCGCGCGGCGTCCGCGCGGTGCCCGTGCGGACACGGGCCCGCGCCCGCGCGGAGCCCGCGCGGCGCTCTCGCGGGGCCGCACCCCGCGCGGCACCCCGCGCGGGTGCCCGCGCGGCTCCCGCGCGGGGCCGCCCGCGCGGCACCCCGCGCGGGTGCCCGCGCGGCTCCCGCGGGGGGCCGCCCGCGCGGCACCCCGCGCGGGTGCCCGCGCGGCGCCCGCGGGGCCGCCCGTGCGGCACCCCGCGCGGGTGCCCGCGCGGCGCCCGCGCGGGTCCGCCCGCGCGGCACCCCCGCGGTGCCCGCGCGGCTCTTGCGCGGGCCGCCGGCGCGGCGCCCGCGCGGCACCCCGCGCGGCGCCCGCGTGGGGCCGCCCGCGCGGCGGCCGCGCAGTGTCCGCGCGGCGCCCGCGCGGGTGTGACCCGCGCGGCGCCGTCGCCGCTTGCGGCGGCGTCCGGTCGTCCGCGATTGTTTTCCCCCTCCCCGCGCGATGCCCTAGCGGCACCGCGCGTCTCCGCCGTCCGTTCCGTCCGTCTAGCACAATTACGACGACGGCGATGGTAACGGGGACGACGGAGAAACTCAAGAAATTGACGAAAAGGCGACAGGAAAAATCCGGAAAAAATACTAAAAAATATTCTACTAACCGGAGATCGTCGGGAAGGTGTCCGGTCGTGTTTCTTGCCTTCGGGTTGGCGTTTGGGACGATCGGCTCCTTCTCTTTTCCTTCTCCTTCCTCCGGTTAGGGTTCCGTTCTCTCTTTTCTTTCCTTTTCCTCACCGGTTGGGGTTTCGGTACGCACGAAAGAGGAGGGTTTGAGGAGGCGGTGTTTTAAAAAAAAGGGTTTCGTTCGGTAAACGGGGGAATAAATAGATCTCATTATCTATTTATCCAATTTCACGCATACGCACCATCAAAATCCTTTCGGATATTTTGACTCCGATTAATTAATTTATTAATTGATTAGTCCTTACCGATAACCCTATTACTTAATTATTTAATTAATATCCGCTTTATCTTACACGTGCGTAACTAGGAAAACCCAAAACATCCTGTTTCTATTTCTCAAATAAATATCTGACTTACGAGATAAAATCTTCACCCTTTTAAATCCTGGACACCGATTATTTAATCACCTTCATTAAATAATCTTGGGGGATAAATTCCCACTTGGATTTAAATCATCGGTTATTTAAATTTCCAATTTTCAAATCCCGGTCACCGATTATTTAATCCCCTTCATTAAATAATCTTGGAAGGATAAATTTCCAAATTTAAGTATCTGGATTTTATCTCTTATCCAATCCGCGAGATAAAATCCCCCCTTTTATTCGTACGTAGGAGGATTTAAATTTCCGTCACCGGATAATTGATTAATTAATTAATTAATTATCCCCTACGAGATAACCCACCTCATCTCTAACGGGTGCAAGATATTTTTGCACGGTCTCCGAAGCGTGACTAATTACCGCGTCGCTAAGGATCCCGTTCCGGGAGATCCCGACATCGGATTTCGAATCCGATCGCACCGTCGGTCATCGTTTTTCGCGCTCTATCGCAGAAAAATACACACACCTTGTCCCGGCCGACTTTTGAAAATTAAATAATTTTATTTCGCTTAAGGCTTAAGCGATTACATGTGAGTTCAAAAATACCCCTAAGGGTCGGGTCACTACAACTGGACATGGGGCATGTTCAGGATCCGGATCAGGCAGTGCAATCCGGATCCCGAAGGGTACTTGTTCATTGGCAAATCCAATCCGGATCACAGGCCAATTCTGATCCGGATCCCGAACATGGGATTTTGCTGAATTGTATGAACGATCCGGATCGGGCCCTGCAATCCGGATCCCGAACCCTTGGATTTCTGGAATTTTCGTTCATGCTACGACGATCCGGATCACGTAAATCCGATCCGGATCGCCGTCCTGAAAACTTTCAGAAACGGTGGGTTTTTTATCCTTATCTCTTTCCAAAGGTTTCTAAACTATAAATAGACACTTAGGGTTTCTCAAGAACGGGTGACCAAGACCGATCAATTTATAAAACACTTGAGAGCAACCCTAGAGGCTAGGTTTTTATCGTTCTTCTTTATAGCCTCTTTTAGGTCAATTCGACGGTTCTTCTAAGATCTATCTTTTGTCGAATTGATCTAAACTTTGCTTAGAAATTCTTTCTACGGTTCTTCAATGATAATCTAAGCAAAGGATCACCATCGAAGCCTATATTTCTTTATCGGCTGAGTTTGCGTCGTGGATTCGACGTGGCACCGTGGATTCGGTGTGTTGAAGGCGTTTCGTGGATTCGAAACGTGTGCTCGTGGATTCGAGTGGCGTTCGTGGATTCGAACGTGTGCAGTGGACGTGCAATCGTGGAGCGCAAGGTCCGAAGAAGTTGAAGGAGGGGTCGAGTCCGTGGAGTCGGTAATCACCTTGTTATTCTTCAATTCTTAGTGGATTGTTATTGCGTGTTGGTCCCGTGGTTTTTCTCCTGGATTGGAGTTTCCACGTAAATCTCGGTGTGCTGTTTTTATTTTCCGCATTGGTTTTTATTTTGCACTGAGATTTGTTTTTTAAATATTACACCTATTCACCCCCCTCTAGGTGTTTGATAGTACCTATTTAGATCCTTGTGGATCCTACATTATAAAAACCTACAGAAAAGAACGCTACGGACAACGAGTCGAGTAATTCTGAAGGTGCAAATTTTGCTCTTGCCTACCACAAACTTTTGAGGGATTCAAAGAAACTGGCAAAGCAAAACAGGAGTTTGAGAGGGAGATTGCAGGAACTTGAAGAAGAAGTGCAAACAGCAACTTCTCTCTCGAACGCTCTTGAAGTGGAAAGGGATAACCTGATCAAGACAAATGTTTCCCTTCAAGAGAAAAATGAGCTTTTTGAGAAGGAACATGAGAAATTGGTGGATAAAGCGAATTACTTCTCAAAGCTCTACAACGAGGCTCGACAGGATAAATGGAAATGACGAAGACCATTCTCCAACTAAAGGATGATTTAAAGCGATTCTCTTCAGGAAGGAGTAAGTTGGATAAACTCCTTGGTCTTGGTCAAACAAATCGGTTCGGCCTCGGGTACACTCAAACTGGAAACAGTCCAAGTTCGAGTGGGACAGTTTTTGTGCCTCAGTCGGTATCTCCTCCTCCGACACCGGAATTCACGACAAACAACGACAACAAGCCTACTTCATCCTCTTCGGGATCGTCAAGATCTAAGGTATGTTTTCGTTGTGGTTTTCAGGGCACATAAGGAGAAATTGCAAGATGGAACCAAACGCTCAACTCAAGCACTTCTTGCAACGACTACCACAAAGGTGATTCCTCTGAAATCAATTGCAAATCATTCAAAGGAAAAGAGCCTTGGTAGTTCACCGCGCAAGACGACATCATCAAGGAGCAGCAATCATTCTAACAAGACGCTTTCACCTAGGAGAATAACTTCACGATCATTACCAACGCAGTCCAAAAAGGTTTGGGTGCGCAAAGGTGAAATTTTCCCTTGTCTTGTTACTAATATTTCCTTGCATGCATATGATAATTCGTCTTGGTATCTGGATAGCGGGTGTTCCCGTCACATGACCGGTGACAAAAACTGTTTTCAAAATTTTGAGAAAATCTCCGGAGGACTTGTAGTTTTCGGAGACGGTCGGTCTTCCAAAATTGTTGGAAAAGGAACAGTAGCTATTCCAGATGGCCCGGTTTTGAATAATGTGTTATTTGTTGAAGGCCTTAAGACTAACCTCATAAGTATAAGTCAACTTTGTGACAATGGTTTTTCAGTTAATTTTTCATCTGTTGAATGTGTGTAACTGATAAGGACCATGTTTTCTTTTTAAAGGGGGTTAGATCTGAAAACAATTGTTATGTAGTTCCTAGTAAAATTTCTGAAAAATGTAACCTAGCTTCTTTGAAAAATGAAACACTTTGGCATGAAAGGCTAGGTCACATAAACTTTAAGGAACTTGCTAGAATTTCAAACAAAGATGTGGTCAAGGGGGTTCCAAAACTTTCACTTGAACAAAACATTGTGTGTGGCGGTTGCCAAAAGGGAAAACAATCTAGGACTGCACACAAGAACTTGAACCACATAGGTACAAAACGGCCTTTGGAACTTTTGCACATGGATTTAATGGGGCCAACTCGTCAACCATCTTTGGGAGGTAAATGGTATATTTTCTTATGGTTGATGATTTCTCTAGATATTCTTGGGTAGCATTTTTAAAAGAGAAAGCTGATACTTTTGATTCTTTTCTCGAGATTTGCCATCGTATTATGATTGAAAAGAATGAAAAGATTACTCGTGTTAGAAGTGATAGAGGTGGAGAATTCATAAATTCTAAATTCATTGATTTTTGCACTTCCAACGGCATTAAACATGAATTCTCAGCACCCTATACACCTCAACAGAATGGTGTAGTCGAGCGCAAAAACAGGGTCGTACAGGAGATGGCACGTGTTATGCTTCACAGCCGGAATTTACCGTTATATTTTTGGGCTGAAGCGGTGAACACTGCTGTCTATGTAATTAATCGCGTGTATTTGCGCCCGGGAACTTTAAATACACCATATGAACTATGGTTTTGTAGAAAACCGAACATCAAATATTTTCGTATCTTTGGGAGTCGGTGTTTTATTTTACGTGACCGCGAAAATCTTGGAAAATTTGACTCTCGAAGTGACGAAGGGATTTTCTTGGGTTATTCTACAAACAGTAGAGCATATCGAGTTTTTAACTTGGAATCTAAGACGATCGTAGAATCGATAAATGTTAAAGTAGATGAAGCTTTTCACTTTGCATCTGAAAAATCTACCCTCGATATCTCTCTTGATGATGATACACCTGCTAATGCATCTTCTCTAACAATTCTTTCGATAATAATGATGCATCTAACGGTTCTTCAAGTTTATCTGATGTGCAGGAATCATCTCATGTACCTCCGAGTACTCCTCTACCTCAAACGTTACGCATCTCCAAGGATCATCCTGAATCGAACATCATTGGAGACCCACAAGAAGGAGTTAGAACTCGGAGACAATTGGTTTGCGGATTCGCTTGCTACGTATCCTTAATCGAACCAAAGAATGTCGATGAAGCTCTTCAGGATGACTACTGGATTGAAGCAATGCAGGAAGAGCTCCATCAATTTGAGCGAAACAAAGTCTGGGAATTAACGAAGCCTCCGAAGCAACACAATGTGATAGGTACCAAATGGATTTTCAAGAACAAGAAAAATGAGGATGGTACTATCATCAGGAACAAAGCACGTCTAGTTGCTCAAGGCTACTCTCAAGTAGAAGGTATAGACTTTGATGAAACTTTCGCCCCTGTAGCTAGACTCGAGTCCATTCGTATCCTATTTGCGATTGCTTGTCATTTTAAAATCAAATTATTTCAAATGGACGTTAAGAGCGCATTTTTAAATGGGTTTTTAAATGAGGAAGTTTATGTGGCTCAACCGAAAGGTTTTGTGGACCATAAACTACCTAACCATGTTTTTCGTTTGAAAAAGGCTCTTTACGGTCTGAAACAAGCACCGCGAGCATGGTACGAAAGGTTGACAAAGCACCTTTTGGAAAAGGGCTATACTCGAGGGGGAGCTGACAGGACTCTCTTTGTGAAGCATTATCAAAACAATTTCATTGTAGCACAAATCTATGTCGATGACATTGTATTTGGTGCAACAAGAGATAATGATGCTTCTAAATTCGCGGAGACCATGGAAAGCGAATTTGAGATGTCCATGATGGGCGAATTGACATATTTTCTTGGATTACAAGTTAAACAAAATGATGAAGGCATTCACTTGTGTCAATCCAAGTATGCAATGGAGTTGGTCAAAAAGTTTGATTTAGAAAATTCTAAGGATTTTCCGACTCCAATGGGAACTAGCCATAAGGGACTTGGAAGTGAATCACATAGTGAGAATGTAGACGAGAAACTGTATCGCAGTATGATTGGAAGTCTACTTTATCTCACGGCTAGTCGCCCGGATATATCCTTTAGTGTTGGGATTTGCGCGAGATATCAATCAGCACCAAAGGAGGTTCACCTGAAAGCGGTGAAACGGATCATCCGGTACATCAAAGGAACAATAAATTTCGGAATTTGGTATCCTATGGGAACAAGTTTGGATATTGTTGGATACTCAGATGCCGATTGGGCAGGATCAGTGGATGATCGGAAAAGCACGAGTGGTGCATGCTTCTATCTTGGCCATTGCCTTGTTGCATGGCACAGTAAAAAGCAAAACTGCATAGCACTCTCGACTGCCGAAGCGGAGTATATTTCAGCGGGAAGTTGTTCAACCCAATTGATTTGGATGAAAAGCGTGTTGAGCGACTTCCGGATTTCAGCAACTTCGGTAACCATTCTTTGTGACAACACTAGTGCTATAAACATTTCCAAAAACCCTGTGTTGCACTCTAGAACAAAACATATTGAACTTAGATATCATTTTCTTAGAGAGCTAGTTGAATCAAATATTCTTCAACTGTCATATATTTCAACTGAGGATCAATTAGCTGACATTTTAACAAAACCTTTGGATCAAAAACGTTTTATTCACTTGCGTAAAGCAATTGGAATGCTTTCCTTGAAATAATCTCTTTTTGAAACCTTTGCTTAGGTTAGGTTTTGTTTTTGTGTTTGTGTTCTTTATCTATGTTTGTACATAGGACATTAATTGAGCATAAATCATATTGACTTTAATTGCATCCTTTTCATGCATTTAGAAATTTATTATGCTTTTGATATCATAATATTTCAATGTTGCAATGATCATTTATGTTAATTAAGTCATCTTTTAAGTGATCAAAGTCAATTTCTCTCTCAATGATCTCTTGGTATAGTCATTATCTTATTTGATTGCTTAGTCGAGTATGAATGCGAGATCAATTTTTGGTTGAATACCTTATATATTAAATAATTGATAGCCAATTGAGGGGGAGTCAAAGAAAAGTAATATGCTCAAAAGATGTGGAAAGAGTTACATCCCAATGAGGAGTGTGAAAACTACCACCACATGGAGGAAAGAGCTACCACCTCGGTCGTCCGAGTACTGTGTGCAGCTACCACATGTATACCAAGCATGTTTTTCAATTTTTGATTAAATAAAATGCATGTGAAATACTTGACTCTGTCAAATTTCAAGGTTGGTATAAGGTGGGAATTTTATTGAAAGATGCTCAAAGAGCCACTCTCTTCAACAGATTGTCTAGATATATTATCTAACTTATTTGGGATTTCAAACATCTATTGATCTTTGTATTTCATTTTCTTTACCAAATTGATGATTTGATAAAGGCATTACGCATAAGATCATGTTAGATGTGATTGAAGTTGTTCAACTTTAAGGGATTTAATTTTCATAAATTTTCGTTTCATTTTTGGATATTTTTGATAGATTTTGCATAATCTATTTCTTGTTGTATGAAACGATGACTTTTGTTTAAAGTTGATATGGTAAAGTGCTTACATACTTTTTCTGGATTTTAGGAATTTTTCTAAATTTTTCTGAAGAAAAAGTTGGAGCCGATCCGGATCTGACAAGCCGATCCGGACCCCGAACGCAGGAAAATCCTGCGGGTAGCCGATCCGGACCGCATGCCTCAGAGGGTCCGGACCGCGGCGAGGGTTTATATAGAACAAAAGGGTTTTTGATTTTTCTTTACTCCAATCTTTTGTTTCTGAGTTTCCAAACTCTCTCTCTCTAGAAAGCAAAGATCTTGGAGCCCTTCTAACCCGGTTTCCTCAAATCAAAGTGAGTTCTTTAGATCAAAATCTCGGTTTTTCTCTGTTTTTCATATTTTTCCTCAAAACGTGTAAGAAAACTTGGATCTTTTTCGTTTGTGGATAGTTTTTGTGACGCCCCACTTCCCAGGGGGTCACCCATCCTAGAACTACTCTAGCTCTAGCACGCTTAACTCTCATGTTCCTCTTGGATCTTGCTACCATCCAAATGCTATAGCCGGGTGAGAGATTTAGTCCTATTATATCATTTATATAGAGGACTAATCCAAATTCCGGGGGTGTCACATTCTTCCCCCCTTTTAAGTCCTGACGCCCACGTCAGGCTCAAGCACACTCACAAGCACCAGGCGATGTGAGACTCGTCTCGCTAGCCTTAGCCGACCTTGTGAGGAGCTGCAGATCCGCCGTATACACGGAATTTCCCGGGTGTAAACCAGAACCCGGGCCCGTCTACAGATCCGCCGTATACACGGAATTTTCCGTGTATACGAAGCGCTGGTAACCTGCTCAAATATAGATGATATAATAAAAGAGCATAAACAGAGCTAAACTAGAACTAATACATCTCAGATAAAGCTGGAAAGTAAAATGCAGAAGTAAACTCTCAATAATACATATGTCTCTCCCAGCTCACTAATCAAATACAACCAGCTGGCCGAAGCCAGACCCAAAAGAAATGAAAAGTAGAGTATCTGAGAGTATCGGGGTACATCTAGTAACTGAACTGGTGCCTGGGTAGACCGCTATCTAATCCGCGATCCTCTTACCTCGGTCCGCTGAGGAGGGTCCCGCAACTCCCGCAGACGACTCTGCAAAACAAAGGGGAAGAGAAAAAGAAAAGCAGTGGGGAGTGAGAACTACTATAGAACAGTAGCCTCCTCCTAGTGGGTAAACCTCAACTCAAATGTGCCCACTAGGACTATAAGAGGCGGAAGAATAAAACAAGGTGGTAAGCTGTAAATATGACTGCTGATGATGGATAGAGCTACCACTAATGCCTCTAAAGTGCCAGCTAGGAATATAGCTAAATGTATGCATCAGAATATAAATGCCTGCCTGCCTAGACCCAATCGATACACCAGTAAGCACTGGTACTGCCTGCTCTGCCTGCCTGCCAAATCGGGTATGCCAGCCTACGCATAACACCGATAGGGGATGAGAGTCCCGAGGACTCGAAGCCTGTAAAACGCACACTCCGGAGTGGCACTCGAGGGGAGCGACCCACACGAGTAAAATGCCTGGGTAACAAGTACCATAGATCAGCAGGACTGGATCATGACTCTGATCAAAGTGGGAAAACCCATCCACTAAAGAAGCCCAAATCCTCTACCCAATCTGATGCATAACCAACCTCCGGTCAACCGCCCAAGGTCCGCGGTTGCCGCAATGCCCTGCCCTCACAGCCTGCCTGTCCCAAAACCCACAACTGTCTGACTACACTATCCCAGCCCCTGCTCGAACCCGAGCGCACTATCCCCCAAATGTAGATAAAAGAAGAGAAAAGCATGGTTTCTCCTAAGTCAATTCCAGCATGATAGTGTAGCAGAAAAAGGTGGCCTAACTAAATGTCCATACAAGCATGCAAAGTCCTTTATCATTATTAAACATGATTTAAGTATTCTAGTTCTCACAAAGTAGAGATATGCCGTTTAAATAAACTTCCATTTTACTAAGTTGCCCCAAAATAGTTTATGTATATGTAAAAGAGATCCCATCATGTATATGCAACATATCCATTTTAACAAGGCTAATCCCGTGGCTTTAGGCGACATATTATTTACAAGAATGAACCATTAATTATCACTTAGTCCTCTTGAAGTCACAAAATCTCGCTATAAGTCCGATTCTCAAATTTGTATGCCATATTCATTTCACCGGTTCCTTTAGCCATGTAACATATTAGCAACTCAAATAGGCCTAGTGGGGACATCACAAGTAGGAGGTTAAACAACGGTACCCACCTCGAGCGCTAAATCCAAGTCCTGACAGCGAAGTCCGCGCTCGATCCCCAAAAGTCTCCGCAACACTGCGCCATAAACCCCAAAGAATACACACATAATTACTATCCAAGTTTAATCCAAAATCTGTCCCCAAAATCAGATTAACAGTTCAGCCATTTTTACCTGCGAAACGTGCCCAAGAAATTCCCAGAAAAATACCACTGCGATCTACGCGACGAACCGGTCGAAACGAGTACCTGCACGTTTTCCCACGATTTTTCTATGCTGAGAACCAAAATCGACAAGAGGACCACCCCGAACAATACTTTCACCCAAAAACTGTGCTACAAAGTTCTGTAAAAAGGGGTTCTCACCTTCAGGGAAATTCCACAAAAATCCACAAAAATTCAGAGAGACTCCTTGCGATGCGTAGATGCAAATCCCCTTTTGAATCGCCTCAATCCGATGTCCGGTTGCGGAGATATCCCAAAACAATACTGTGCTGTCCAAAATTCCACCCCAGAAAAAGAGGTCACAAGATGACCCGAAAAACCCATGAAAACCTCGGAATGGGGAAAAACCAGTAGAGACAAGAAATGTAGCCCTACCTGTTACGAAGACGATGGCGCAAGAATCGCTGAAAAATACTGCCTGGGTAGCTCGGGAGAGCGAAAACACTGTCGCTGCGCCGAAGAAGAATCCAGGAATGCAACGTCGCGCCGCGCCGAAAAATCCAAATCTCGAAGTGTGTGCCACCACAAACCCTCAAACTTCACCAGGAGATGGAGAACTCGAAGGGGAGCAACTTTGCTGAAGACACCTTGGTGAGATGAGGCTCGGAAATGGTGGAAAAGTGAGCTGAATGGGGCTCGGGCTGTTTAAATAGGCCTCCCAAACAAATGCCAAAATTCCATCTGGGTCCCCATTTT
Organism: Tillandsia fasciculata; assembly: GCA_029168755.2. Taxonomy (NCBI): domain Eukaryota; kingdom Viridiplantae; phylum Streptophyta; class Magnoliopsida; order Poales; family Bromeliaceae; genus Tillandsia; species Tillandsia fasciculata. Next base: position 25,410 of record JAQOTM010001230.1, read on the forward strand.
CGGGCGCCCGGAAACTTCCGGGCGCGCACAGTGCGTCCCGGCCCAGGATTTCCGGGCGCGCAAAGTGCGGCCCGGCCCATTACGCCCCGTCGGACGGGATCCCACGATCCGTCCGACCCGCCTCAGAGGCTGCCACGCGTCCCCAAAACAGGCGACAGCCGCCGCAACCTCTCCTGCTGCGCCACGTGGCCACCTCCGGGAGTCGACACGCGTCCCCGACCACAGTACCGCCGCGCCTGCCCGCACAGTCTGCGCCCGCTGCCCTCCTGCCTGCACAGTTGACCGCCCAATAGGAGCGCGCCACGTGTCAAAGCCACTGTTCGGTGCACCCGGTGCACGAACCTCCAAGAACCGAACCAACCAAATCCTGCCACGTGTCCACCCCGGTGCACCATGAACCGTGGGCCACTAAAATACTCCGTAGACCGTCTACCGTGAGCCAACCAATAAGAGAGTGCCACGTGTCCCCGCCTTGGTGCACGCCCGCCGCGTGGACCGCCCGCCTGCCCGCGCGCCCGCGCGCTGCCCGCGCCCTGCCCGCGCCGCGCGCCGCCCTGTGCCGCCTGCCCGAGGCCGCGCCGCCGCCCGCCGGCGCTGCCCGCCGCCGCCGCCGCCGCCGGCCGGCCGCCGGGAACACTGTTCCGGCGTGAACAGTAACCGAAGCCCAGAAAAATCAAGCAGATAGTCCGTTTTGACCGTTTTCGCGCGCTGAATCCGAATTTGACGTCCGTTTTGCCAAATTCCCACTCTAAAAATTGCCGAATGCCCCCGGAAAGGTATTCTTAGTCCAAATTTCGCGCCGAGCCCAATCCAATATCCGTTCGCGCGAAAACACCTCTAAACATCCGTCGGGGTCCCCGATCACCCGCGTGATCCATTTTAAGCCCGAAGTCCAACACTTGTGTCCAATCGTGCCCCGAACACCTCCAGCACACCGCGTAGGCCTCCAATGGCCACCCCAATGCACCGCAACAGCTCTGCGGAGATCCAGGTCATCACATCCTCCCCACTAAAAGAAAAGTTTCGTCCTCGAAACTAAAGTCATTCCTCAACACGGAATCTCAACCAACAGGGGGGTAAATATCCAATCATCCACCACTCACGCTCCCGAAACTACCAAATACCTCATCCAGAGACGCGATGCAATCCTTGGATCTCTAACCAGAACGAAACAAAGGAGAACACTCCAGAGGACCACGCCACCTCAACTAGGTACAGCTGGGCTAATTGCTCGGCCATCAAGTAGTCTGCATCGGTACAAGCATCTGTCCCCGCTAAGGCCTCAGATAATCCAACCACAAGTCCAACAACACCCAGCTCGATCCAAGTACCTCGGTACTCCCAAGGCATCCGATATAAGTCCCCCAACTTGTCCCGTAATCTCAGATCTCTAATCCAAAACCGTCGGGATGTAGAAGCAATTCCCTAACCCTCCGGCATCAATACTCTGTCATGATCAGTCGAGAGAACCAGATTGCAAATCCATCTTCGCGAAGATCCTGTTACGGAATTTGAGTTGGCGTATTTCGTGAAAGTATTGAGTCTTGAAGATTGAAGATGGAAAAACTTTGGATCATATACCTCAATCTCAAGAAAGAAGAATTCAAAAGGATCAGGTATGTTTAACTAAAAATCTTTTGGTGATCCGAATACTTCTTGTAGTGTAGAAACACCTGGAAGAATGTTTTATTGCATAAACATCAAAAACTGGACATGGGACATGTTCAGGATCCGGATCGGGCTCGGCAATCCGAATCCCGAAGGGTGTTCGTTCATACAATGTTTCAATCCGGATCGCAGCATTTCATGATCCGGATCCCGAACACTGGTTTTACCTTTTCACTTGCATGATCCGGATCAGGAATCACAATCAGGATACCGAACGTGATGTTTGGTGAAACTGTATGAACGATCCGGATCGGGGACTTCGATCCGGATCCCGAACTGGCATTTTTCTGGAAATCGTCTTTCTTGCTTCTGCGATCCGGATTCGTCCAATTCCAATCCGGATCGCC
>JAQOTM010001230.1:27524-48871 GCA_029168755.2 Tillandsia fasciculata
TACTGAAAAGATTGCTACGGACAACGAATCGATAATTCTGAAGGTGAAGATTTTGCTCTTGCCTACCATAAACTTTTGAGGGATTCAAAGAAACTGGCAAAGCAAAACAGGAGTTTGAGAGGGAGATTGCAGGATCTCGAAGAAGAAGTGCAAAAAGCAACTTCTCTCTCAAACGCTCTTGAAGTGGAAAGGGATAACCTGATCAAGACAAATGTTTCCCTTCAAGAGAAAAATGAGCTTTTTGAGAAGGAACATGGAAATTGGTGGATAAAGCGAATTACTTCTGAAGCTCTACAACGAGGCTCGACAGGATAAAATGGAAATGACGAGACCATTCTCCAACTAAAGGATGACTTAAAGCGATTTCTCTTCTGGAAGGAGTAAGTTGGATAGGCTTCTTGGTCTTGGTCAAACAAATCGGTTCGGCCTCGGGTACACTCAAACTGGAGACATTCCAAGTTCGAGTGGGACAGTTTTTGTGCCTCAGTCGGTATCTCCTCCTCCGACACCGGAATTCACGACAAGCAACGACAACAAGCCTACTTCATCCTCTTCGGGATCGTCAAGATCTAAGGTATGTTTTCGTTGTGGCATTTCAGGGCACATAAGGAGAAATTGCAAGATGGGAGCCAAACGCACAACTCAAGCACCTCTTGCAATGACTACCACAAAGGTGATTCCTCAGAAATCAAATGCAAATCATTCAAAGGAAAAGAGCCTTGGTAGTTCACCGCTCAAGACGACATCATCAAGGAGCAGCAATCTTCTAACAAGACGCTTTCACCTAGGAGAATAACTTCACGATCATTACCGACGCATTCCAAAAAGGTTTGGGTGCGCAAAGGTGAAATTTTCCCTTGTCTTGTTACTAATATTTCCTTGCATGCATATGATAATTCGTCTTGGTATCTGGATAGCGGGTGTTCCCGTCACATGACCGGTGACAAAAACTGTTTTCAAAATTTTGAGAAAATCTCCGGAGGACTTGTAGTTTTCGGAGACGGTCGGTCTTCCAAAATTGTTGGAAAAGGAACAGTAGCTATTCCAGATGGCCCGGTTTTAATAATGTGTTATTTGTTGAAGGCCTTAAGACTAACCTCATAAGCATAAGTCAACTTTGTGACAATGGTTTTTCAGTTAATTTTTCATCTGTTGAATGTGTGTAACTGATAAGGACCATGTTTTCTTTTTAAAGGGGGTTAGATCAGAAAACAATTGTTATGTTGTTCCTACTAAAATTTCTGAAAAATGTAACCTAGCTTCTTTGAAAAATGAAACACTTTGGCATGAAAGGCTAGGTCACATAAACTTTAAGGAACTTGCTAGAATTTCAAACAAAGATGTGGTCAAGGGGGTTCCTAAACTTTCACTTGAACAAAACATTGTGTGTGGCGGTTGCCAAAAGGGAAAACAGTCCAGGACTGCACACAAGAACTTGAACCACATTGGTACAAAACGGCCTTTGGAACTTTTGCACATGGATTTAATGGGGCCAACTCGTCAACCATCTTTGGGAGGTAAATGGTATATTTTCTTATGGTTGATGATTTCTCTAGATATTCTTGGGTAGCATTTTTAAAAGAGAAAGCTGATACTTTTGATTCTTTTCTCGAGATTTGCCATCGTATTATGATTGAAAAGAATGAAAAGATTACTCGTGTTAGAAGTGATAGAGGTGGAGAATTCATAAATTCTAAATTCATTGATTTTTGCACTTCCAACGGCATTAAACATGAATTCTCAGCACCCTATACACCTCAACAGAATGGTGTAATCGAGCGCAAAAACAGGGTTGTACAGGAGATGGCACGTGTTATGCTTCATAGCCGGAATTTACCGTTATATTTTTGGGCTGAAGCGGTGAACACTGCTGTCTATGTAATTAATCGCGTGTATTTGCGCCCGGGAACTTTAAATACACCATATGAACTATGGTTTTGTAGAAAACCGAACATCAAATATTTTCGTATCTTTGGGAGTCGGTGTTTTATTTTACGTGACCGCGAAAATCTTGGAAAATTTGACTCTCGAAGTGACGAAGGGATTTTCTTGGGTTATTCTACAAACAGTAGAGCATATCGAGTATTTAACTTGGAATCTAAGACGATCGTAGAATCGATAAATGTTAAAGTAGATGAAGCTTTTCACTTTGCATCTGAAAAATCTACCCTCGATATCTCTCTTGATGATGATACACCTGCTAATGCATCTTCTCTAACAATTCTTTCGATAATGATGATGCATCTAACGGTTCTTCAAGTTTATCTGATGTGCAGGAATCATCTCATGTACCTCCGAGTACTCCCTACCTCAAACGTTACGCATCTCCAAGGATCATCCTGAATCGAACATTATTGGAGACCCACAAGAAGGAGTCAGAACTCGGAGACAATTGGTTTGCGGATTCGCTTGCTACGTATCCTTAATCGAACCAAAGAATGTCGATGAAGCTCTTCAGGATGACTACTGGATTGAAGCAATGCAGGAAGAGCTCCATCAATTTGAGCGAAACAAAGTCTGGGAATTAACGAAGCCTCCGAAGCAACACAATGTGATAGGTACTAAATGGATTTTCAAGAACAAGAAAAATGAGGATGGTACCATCATCAGGAACAAAGCACGTTAGTTGCTCAAGGCTACTCTCAAGTAGAAGGTATAGACTTTGATGAAACTTTCGCCCCTGTAGCTAGACTCGAGTCCATTCGTATCCTATTTGCGATTGCTTGTCATTTTAAAATCAAATTATTTCAAATGGACGTTAAGAGCGCATTTTTAAATGGGTTTTTAAATGAGGAAGTTTATGTGGCTCAACCGAAAGGTTTTGTAGACCATAAACAACCTAACCATGTTTTTCGTTTGAAAAAGGCTCTTTACGGTCTGAAACAAGCACCGCGAGCATGGTACGAAAGGTTGACAAAGCACCTTTTGGAAAAGGGCTATACTCGAGGGGGAGCTGACAGGACTCTCTTTGTGAAGCATTATCAAAACAATTTCATTGTAGCACAAATCTATGTCGATGACATTGTATTTGGTGCAACAAGAGATAATGATGCTTCTAAATTCGCGGAGACCATGGAAAGCGAATTTGAGATGTCCATGATGGGCGAATTGACATATTTTCTTGGATTACAAGTTAAACAAAATGATGAAGGCATCACTTGTGTCAATCCAAGTATGCAATGGAGTTGGTCAAAAAGTTTGATTTAGAAAATTCTAAGGATTTTCCGACTCCAATGGGAACTAGCCATAAGGGACTTGGAAGTGAATCACATAGTGAGAATGTAGACGAGAAACTTTATCGAAGTATGATTGGAAGTCTACTTTACCTCACGGCTAGTCGCCCGGACATATCCTTTAGTGTTGGGATTTGCGCGAGATATCAATCAGCACCAAAGGAGGTTCACCTGAAAGCGGTGAAACGGATCATCCGGTACATCAAAGGAACAATAAATTTCGGAATTTGGTATCCTATGGGAACAAGTTTGGACATTGTTGGATACTCAGATGCCGATTGGGCAGGATCTGTGGATGATCGGAAAAGCACGAGTGGTGCATGTTTTTATCTTGGCCATTGCCTTGTTGCATGGCATAGTAAAAAGCAAAACTGCATAGCACTCTCGACTGCCGAAGCGGAATATATCTCAGCGGGTAGTTGTTCAACCCAACTCATTTGGATGAAAAGCGTGTTGAGCGACTTCCGGATTTCAGCAACTTCGGTAACCATTCTTTGTGACAACACTAGTGCTATAAACATTTCCAAAAACCCTGTGTTGCACTCAGAACAAAACACATTGAACTTAGATATCATTTTCTTAGAGAGCTAGTTGAATCAAATATTCTTCAACTTTCATATATTTCAACTGAGGATCAATTAGCTGACATTTTAACAAAACCTTTGGATCAAAAACGTTTTATTCACTTGCGTAAAGCAATTGGAATGCTTTCCTTGAAATAATCTCTTTTTGAAACCTTTGCTTAGGTTAGGTTTTGTTTTTGTGTTTTGTTCTTTATCTATGTTTGTACATAGGACATTAATTGAGCATTAGTTATATTGACTTTAATTGCATCTTTTCACGCATTTAGAAATTTATTATGCTTTTGATATCATAATATTTCAATGTTGCAATGATCATTTATGTTAATTAAGTCATCTTTTAAGTGATCAAAGTCAATTTCTCTCTCAATGATCTCTTGGTATAGTCATTATCTTATTTGACTGCTTAGTCGAGTATGAATGCGAGATCAATTTTTGGTTGAATACCTTATATATTAAATAATTGATAGCCAATTGAGGGGGAGTCAAAGAAAAGTAATATGCTCAAAAGATGTGGAAAGAGTTACATCCCAATGAGGAGTGTGAAAACTACCACCACATGGAGGAAAGAGCTACCACCTCGGTCGTCCGAGTACTGTGTGCAGCTACCACATGTATACCAAGCATGGTTTTTCAATTTTTGATTAAATAAAATGCATGTGAAATACTTGACTCTGTCAAATTTCAAGGTTGGTATAAGGTGGGAATTTTATTGAAAGATGCTCAAAGAGCCACTCTCTTCAACAGATTGTCTAGATATATTATCTAACTTATTTGGGATTTCAAAAATCTATTGATCTTTGTATTTCATTTTCTTTACCAAATTGATGATTTGATAAAGGCATTACGCATAAGATCATGTTAGATGTGATTGAAGTTGTTCAACTTTAAGGGATTTAATTTTCATAAATTTTCGTTTCATTTTTGGATATTTTTGGATAGATTTGGCATAATCTATTTCTTGTTGTATGAAACGATGACTTTTATTTAAAGTTGATATACAAAAGTGCTTACAATCTTTTTCTGGTTTTTTCAGGAATTTTTATAAATTTTTCTGAAGAAAAAGTTTGGAGCAGGTCCGGATCTGACAAGCCGGTCCGGACCCCGAACGCAGGAAAATCCTGCGGGTAGCCGATCCGGACCGCATGCCTCAAAGGGTCCGGACCGCGGCGAGGGTTTATATAGAACAAAAGGGTTTTTGATTTTTCTTTACTCCGATCTTTTGTTTCTGAGTTTCCAAACTCTCTCTCTCTAGAAAGCAAAGATCTTGGAGCCCTTCTAACCCGGTTTCCTCAAATCAAAGTGAGTTCTTTAGATCAAAATCTCGGTTTTTCTCTGTTTTTCATATTTTTCCTCAAAACGTGTAAGAAAACTTGGATCTTTTTCGTTTGTGGATAGTTTTTGTGACGCCCCACTTCCCAGGGGGTCACCCATCCTAGAACTACTCTAGCTCTAGCACGCTTAACTCTCATGTTCCTCTTGGATCTTGCTACCATCCAAAATGCTATAGCCGGGTGAGAGATTTAGTCCTATTATATCATTTATATAGAGGACTAATCCAAATTCCGGGGGTGTCACATTCTTCCCCCCTTTTAAGTCCTGACGCCCACGTCAGGCTCAAGCACACTCACAAGCACCAGGCGATGTGAGACTCGTCTCGCTAGCCTTAGCCGACCTTGTGAGGAGCTGCAGATCCGCCGTATACACGGAATTTCCCGGGTGTAAACCAGAACCCGGGCCCGTCTACAGATCCGCCGTATACACGGAATTTTCCGTGTATACGAAGCGCTGGTAACCTGCTCAAATATAGATGATATAATAAAAGAGCATAAACAGAGCTAAACTAGAACTAATACATCTCAGATAAAGCTGGAAAGTAAAAGTGCAGAAGTAAACTCTCAATAATACATATGTCTCTCCCAGCTCACTAATCAAATACAACCAGCTGGCCGAAGCCAGACCCAAAAAGAAATGAAAAGTAGAGTATCTGAGAGTATCGGGGTACATCTACTAACTGAACTGGTGCCTGGGTAGACCGCTATCTAATCCGCGATCCTCTTACCTCGGTCCGCCTAGGAGGGTCCCGCAACTCCCGCAGACGACACTGCAAAACAAAGGGGAAGAGAAAAAGAAAAGCAGTGGGGAGTGAGAACTACTATAGAACAGTAGCCTCCTCCTAGTGGGTAAACCTCAACTCAAATGTGCCCACTAGGACTATAAGAGGCGAAAGAATAAAACAAGGTGGTAAGCTGTAAATATGACTGCTGATGATGGATAGAGCTACCACTACATGCCTCTAAAGTGCCAGCTAGGAATATAGCTAAATGTATGCATCAGAATATAAATGCCTGCCTGCCTAGACCCAATCGATACACCAGTAAGCACTGGTACTGCCTGCTCTGCCTGCCTGCCAAATCGGGTATGCCAGCCTACGCATAACACCGATAGGGGATGAGAGTCCCGAGGACTCGAAGCCTGTAAAACGCACACTCCGGAGTGGCACTCGAGGGGAGCGACCCACACGAGTATAATGCCTGGGTAACAAGTACCATAGATCAGCAGGACTGGATCATGACTCTGATCAAAGTGGGAAAACCCATCCACTAAAAGAAGCCCAAATCCTCTACCCCAATCTGATGCATAAGCAACCTCCGGTCAACCGCCCAAGGTCCGCGGTTGCCGCAATACCCTGCCATCAAGCCTGCCTGTCCCAAAACCCACAACTGTCTGACTACACTATCCCAGCCCTGCTCGAACCCAAGCGCACTATCCCCCAAAGGTAGATAAAAGAAGAGAAAAGCATGGTTTGTCCTAAGTCAATTCCAGCATGATAGTGTAGCAGAAAAAGGTGGCCTAACTAAATGTCCATACAAGCATGCAGAGTCCTTTATCATTATTAAACATGATTTAAGTATTCTAGTTCTCACAAAGTAGAGATATGCCGTTTAAATAAACTTCCATTTTACTAAGTTGCCCCAAAATAGTTTATGTATATGTAAAAGAGATCCCATCATGTATATGCAACATATCCATTTTTAACAAGGCTAATCCCGTGGCTTTAGGCGACATATTATTTACAAGAATGAACCATTAATTATCACTTAGTCCTCTTGAAGTCACAAAATCTCGCTATAAGTCCGATTCTCAAATTTGTATGCCATATTCATTTCACCGGTTCCTTTAGCCATGTAACATATTAGCAACTCAAATAGGCCTAGTGGGGACATCACAAGTAGGAGGTTAAACAACGGTACCCACCTCGAGCGCTAAATCCAAGTCCTGACAGCGAAGTCCGCGCTCGATCCCCAAAAGTCTCCGCGACACTGCGCCATAAACCCCAAAGAATACACACATAATTACTATCCAAGTTTAATCCAAAATCTGTCCCCAAAATCAGATTAACAGTTCAGCCATTTTTACCTGCGAAACGTGCCCAAGAAATTCCCAGAAAAATACCACTGCGATCTACGCGACGAACCGGTCGAAACGAGTACCTGCACGTTTTCCCACGATTTTTCTATGCTGAGAACCAAAATCGACAAGAGGACCACCCCGAACAATACTTTCACCCAAAAACTGTGCTACAAAGTTCTGTAAAAAGGGGTTCTCACCTTCAGGGAAATTCCACAAAAATCCACAAAAATTCAGAGAGACTCCTTGCGATGCGTAGATGCAAATCCCCTTTTGAATCGCCTCAATCCGATGTCCGGTTGCGGAGATATCCCCAAAACAATACTGTGCTGTCCAAAATTCCACCCCAGAAAAAGAGGTCACAAGATGACCCGAAAAACCCATGAAAACCTCGGAATGGGGAAAAACCAGTAGAGACAAGAAATGTAGCCCTACCTGTTACGAAGACGATGGCGCAAGAATCGCTGAAAAATACTGCCTGGGTAGCTCGGGAGAGCCAAAACACTGTCGCTGCGCCGAAGAAGAATCCAGGAATGCAACGTCGCGCCGCGCCGAAAAATCCAAATCTCGAAGTGCGTGCCACCACAAACCCTCAAACTTCACCAGGAGATGGAGAACTCGAAGGGGAGCAACTTTGCTGAAGACACCTTGGTGAGATGAGGCTCAGAAATGGTGGAAAAGTGAGCTGAATGGGGCTCGGGCTGTTTAAATAGGCCTCCCAAACAAATGCCAAAATTCCATCTGGGTCCCCATTTTCGGGCGCCCGGAAACTTCCGGGCGCGCACAGTGCGGCCCGGCCCAGGATTTCCGGGCGCGCACAGTGCGGCCCGGCCCATTACGCCCCGTCGGACGGGATCCCACGATCCGTCCGACCCGCCTCAGAGGCTGCCACGCGTCCCCAAACAGGCGACAGCCGCCGCAACCACTCCTGCTGCGCCACGTGGCCACCTCCGGGAGTCGACACGCGTCCCCGACCACAGTACCGCCGCGCCTACCCGCGCAGTCTGCACCCGCTGCCCTCCTGCCCGCAGAGTTGACCGCCCAATAGGAGCGCGCCACGTGTCCTGCCACTGTTCGGTGCACCCGGTGCACGAACCTCCAAGAACCGAACCAACCAAACCTGCCACGTGTCCACCCCGGTGCACCATGAACCAAAGCCAACTAAAATACTCCGTAGACCGTCTACTGTGAGCCAGCCAATAAGAGATGCCACGTGTCCCCGCCTTGGTGCACGCCCGCCGCGTGGACCGCCCGCCTGCCCGCGCGCCCGCGCGCTGCCCGCGCCCTGCCCGCGCCGCGCGCCGCCCTGTGCCGCCTGCCCGAGGCCGCGCCGCCGCCCGCCGGCGCTGCCCGCCGCCGCCGGCCGGCCGCCGGGAACACTGTTCCGGCGTGAACAGTAACCGAAGCCCAGAAAAATCAAGCAGATAGTCCGTTTTGACCGTTTTCGCGCGCTGAATCCGAATTTGACGTCCGTTTTGCCAAATTCCCACTCTAAAAATTGCCGAATGCCCCCGGAAAGGTATTCTTAGTCCAAATTTCGCGCCGAGCCCAATTCCAAAATCCGTTTCGCGCGAAAACACCTCTAAACATCCGTCGGGGTCCCCCGATCACTCGCGTGATCCATTTTAAGCCCGAAGTCCAACACTTGTGTCCAATCGTGCCCCGAACACCTCCAGCACACCGCGTAGGCCTCCAATGGCCACCCCAATGCACCGCAACAGCTCTGCGGAGATCCAGGTCATCACATCCTCCCCCACTAAAAGAAAGTTTCGTCCTCGAAACTAAAGTCATTCCTCAACACGGAATCTCAACCAACAGGGGGGTAAATATCCAATCATCCACCACTCACGCTCCCGAAACTACCAAATACCTCATCCAGAGACGCGATGCAATCCTTGGATCTCTAACCAGAACGAAACAAAGGAGAACACTCCAGAGGACCACGCCACCTCAACTAGGTACAGCTGGGCTAATTGCTCGGCCATCAAGTAGTCTGCATCGGTACAAGCATCTGTCCCCGCTAAGGCCTCAGATAATCCAACCACAAGTCCAACAACACCCAGCTCGATCCAAGTACCTCGGTACTCCCAAGGCATCCGATATAAGTCCCCCAACTTGTCCCGTAATCTCAGATCTCTAATCCAAAACCGTCGGGATGTAGAAGCAATTCCCTAACCCTCCGGCATCAATACTCTGTCATGATCAGTCGAGAGAACCAGATTGCAAATCCATCTTCGCGAAGATTGTTACGGAATTTGAGTTGGCGTATTTCGTGAAAGTATTGAGTCTTGAAGATTGAAGATGAAAAACTTTGGATCATATACCTCAATCTCAAGAAAGAAGAATTCAAAAGGATCAGGTATGTTTAACTAAAGATTTTTGGTGATCCGAATACTTCTTATAGTGTAGAAACACCTGGAAGAATGTTTTATTGCATAAACATCAAAAACTGGACATGGGACATGTTCAGGATCCGGATCGGGCTCGGCAATCCGGATCCCGAAGGGTGTTCGTTCATACACTGTTTCAATCCGGATCGCAGCATTTCATGATCCGGATCCCGAACACTGGTTTTACCTTTTGCTTGCACGATCCGGATCAGGAATTGCAATCCGGATCCCGAACGTGATGTTTGGTGAAACTGTATGAACGATCCGGATCGGGGACTTCGATCCGGATCCCGAACAGGCATTTTTCTGGAAATCGTCTTTCTTGCTTCTGCGATCCGGATCGTCCAATTCCAATCCGGATCGCCGTCGTAAAATTTCCAGAAAAGGCAGTTTTTGATCCTTATCTTCTTCCAATGGTTTCTAACCTATAAATAGACCCTATATTCATTTCTAGGGCATCCACATAGATCGGCAAAATAGAAAAAATAGCCGAAAAGAAAAATCCACATATAGAGAAGAAAGGAAATCAATAGATTTATTCTATGTTTCTTCATCTATATTGATTGATTTGATTCTAGGTTTTCCATACTCACATTTTGAGTAGAATCAAATCAATGAATACTTAGATGGTATTTCCGATCTATTTTTAATCTAAGTATTCGGCGGATCATCACCACCCAAACAAACAACGATTTACCCCAAATCGGCGCGTGGACTCGCGTGGCCTTGTGGATTCAAGGTGCAACCGCTTCGTGGATTCGAAGCGTGTATTGGGTGAAGACCGTGGATTCGGTCGGACGTCGTGGACTCGACGTTGGACGCTGTGGATTCAGCGTTGGGCGCGGATCGTGGATTCGAGAAGCGTCGTGGAGCGAGCGGAGAAGATCTACTAGGAGCGTATGGTAAAAGGTTGAGTCGTCTGTGAGTACGTTATATCACCTTGTACGTGTGTTAATTCTAGTGGATTTCGCCGTGTTATCGGTCCCGTGGTTTTTTACTCCGGTTTGGAGTTTTTCCACGTAAAAATCTTGCGTGTTCTTTTATTTTTCCGCATTGGGTTTTATTGCGCAATGATTTTTTGAGTGTTTATTGTTTACACCTATTCACCCCCCTCTAGGTGTTTTTTCCCCTATTTAGATCCATATTACTTATAACCCAACAAGTGGTATCAGAGCGGGAATAGGGTTGTAAACAATGGTTGAAGGTGGAAACATCAATCGACCCCCTTTCTTTGATGGAACAAATTATGCGTACTGGAAAGTACGGATGAAAGCCTTTTTAATTTCCATCGACGAAAGGGTGTGGCAATCAATTGAATTAGGATGGTCTAATCCAACTGAAATTATAGATGATGTTCGCACCTTAAAACCTAGGTCGAAATGGACCAAGGAAGAGATAGATTCATCTTCTTACAATGGCAAAGGAATTAATGCTCTATTTAATGCTTTGTCACAAACTGAGTTCTCTCGCGTCTCGGCATGTGAGACTGCGAAAGAAATCTGGGATGTTCTTCAAGTTACGCATGAGGGAACTAACCTTGTGAAGATTCAGAAACTGCAAATGCTTACGAGCAAGTTTGACTCTATCTCTATGGCAGAGAATGAATCTTTCACTGACTATTACACACGATTGCAAGACATCGTAAACTCATGTGCTAACTTGGGAGAGAAGATTCCAGAATTTAAAGTTGTAAGAAAAATTCTAAGAACTCTTCCTGAACGATTTCGCCCGAAGGTCGCAGCCATTGAAACAATTAAACACCCGGACGAAATGCGTGTAGAAGAATTAGTAGGTGCTTTACAAACTTATGAAATGACATTTCCTACTAACTATTCTTCTGGAAAGGCATCCTCTTCTAAGTCTTCAGGTTACGCATTGAAATCAACTAAAGAAGAAGACGCGGATTCATCCTCCTCGGACGACGACGAGAACCTTTCTATGGAGGACTTTGAGAAGCAGCTCGCTCTCTTGACAAGGAAGTTTCGCCGCAACTTTCGAAGGGGAAATTCAAGCAAAACTCCATCCTTCGGAAAGTCGAAGAAAGGCAAGGGTTCTTCAAGCTACAAGTCAAGAAAGCAAGAGAACTTCTCAAAGGATAAGAAAAGTTCAGAGGGACAAGTTCAGTGCTTCAAATGTCGAGGCTACGGCCACATTGCAACGGAGTGTCCCAACAAGAATCCGGCAAAGAAGAAGGCGATGCAAGTCGTCACTTGGGATGACAACTCCACGTCAAATGAGTCATCCTCAAGTGATGAAGAAGACAACGCGACAGCTTTCCACGCGTCCACCTCTTCACCCTTCATGTGCTTAATGGCAAGTACATCCGACTCACTGTCCAACTCCACTGTTGAAAAGATTGCAACGGACGATGAATCAGATGATTCGGAAGGTGAAGATTTTGCTCTAGCCTACCATAAGCTTTTGAGGGATTCAAAGAAACTGGCTAAGCAAAACAAGGGGTTGAAAGGGAGATTGCAGGATCTCGAAGAAGAAGTAAAAAGGGTAACCTCTCTCTCAACCGATCTTGAAGTGGAAAGGGATAATCTGATTAAAACAAATGTTTCCCTTCAAGAGTCCAATGAGCAACTCGAGAAGAATTATATGGATATGGTGAACAAAGCGAATTACTTCTTGAAGCTCAACGGCGAGGCTCGACAGGAAAAATTGGAAATGACGGAGACCATACGCCAACTAAAGGATGACTTAAAGAGATTTTCTTCTGGAAGGAGTAAGTTGGACAGACTTCTTGGTCTTGGTCAAAGAAATAAGTTCGGCCTCGGATACACTCAAACTGGAGACATTCCAAGTTCGAGTGGGACAGTATTTGTGCCTCAGTCGGTATCTCCTCCTCCGACACCGGAATTCACGACAAGCAACGACAACAAGCCTACTACATCCTCCTCGGGATCGTCAAGATCTAAGGTATGTTTTCGTTGTGGCATTTCAGGGCACATAAGGAGAAATTGCAAGACGGAAGCCAAACGCACACCTCAAGCACCTCTTGCAATGACTACCAAAAGGCTATTCCTCGAAAATCAACTGCAATTCAATTGAAGGAAAAGAGCCTTGGTAGTCACCGCTCAAGACGACATCATCAAGGAGCAGCAATTCTTCAAGCAAGACGCTCTCACCTAGGAAATCAACTTCACGATCATTACCGACGCACTCCAAAAAGGTTTGGGTGCGCAAAGGTGAAATTTTCCCTTGTCTTGCTACCAATGTTTCCTTGCATGCATATGATAGTTCGTCTTGGTATCTGGATAGCGGGTGTTCCCGTCATATGACCGGTGACAAAAACTGTTTTCAAACATTTGAGAAAAACTCCGGAGGACTTGTTGTTTTCGGAGATGGTCGGTCTTCCAAAATTGTTGGAAAGGGAACGGTAGCTATTCCAGATGGCCCGGTTCTAGATAATGTGTTATTTGTTCATGGCCTTAAGACTAACCTCATAAGCATAAGTCAACTTTGTGATAGTGGTTATTCAGTTAATTTTTCATCTGATAAATGCACTGTAACTGACATGAACCATGCTTTCTTTTTAAAGGGGGTTAGATCAGAAAACAATTGTTATGTAGTTCCTCTAAGATTTCTGAAAAATGTAACCTAGCATCTTTGAAAAATGAAACACTTTGGCATGAAAGGCTAGGTCACATAAACTTTAAGGAACTTGCTAGAATTTCAAACAAAGATGTGGTCAAGGGGGTTCCGAAACTTTCTTTTGAACAAAACCTTGTGTGTGGCGGTTGCCAAAAGGGAAAACAGTCTAGGACTGCACACAAGAACTTGAACCACATAGGTACAAAACGGCCTTTGGAACTTTTGCATATGGACTTAATGGGGCCAACTCGTCAACCATCTCTGGGAGGTAAATGGTATATTTTCTTATTGGTTGATGATTTTTCTAGATATACTTGGGTAGCATTTTTAAAAGAAAAAGCTGATACCTTTGATTCTTTTCTCGAAATCTGCAATCGTATTATGATTGAAAAGAATGAAAGGATTACTCGAGTTAGGAGTGATAGAGGTGGGGAATTCATAAATTCCAAATTCATTGATTTTTGCACTTCTAATGGCATTAAACATGAATTCTCCGCACCTTACACACCTCAACAAAATGGTGTAGTCGAGCGCAAAAACAGGGTCGTACAGGAAATGGCACGTGTTATGCTTCACAGCCGGAACTTACCTTTTTATTTTTGGGCTGAAGCGGTGAACACTGCTGTTTATGTTATTAATCGCGTGTATTTGCGCCCGGGGACTTTGAATACACCATATGAACTTTGGTTTTGTAGAAAACCTAACATCAAATATTTTCGTATCTTTGGGAGTCGGTGTTTTATTTTACGTGATCGCGAAAATCTTGGAAAATTTGACTCTCGAAGTGACGAAGGGATTTTCTTAGGTTATTCTACAAACAGCAGAGCATATCGAGTTTTTAACTTAGAATCTAAGACGATCGTAGAATCGATAAATGTTAAGGTAGATGAAGCTTTTCACTTTGAATCTGAAAAATCTACCCTCGATATCTCTCTTGATGATGATACACCTGCTAATGCATCTTCTTCTAACAATTCTTTCGATAATAATGTTGATGCATCTAACGGTTCTTCAAGTTATCTGATGTGCAGGAATCATCTCGTGTACCTCCGTCTACTCCTCTACCTCAAACGTTACGCATCTCCAAGGATCACCCTGAATCGAACATCATTGGAGATCCACAAGAAGGAGTTAGAACACGGAGACAATTGGTTTGCGGATTTGCATGCTATGTATCTCAAATCGAACCAAAGAATGTTGATGAAGCTCTCCAAGATGACTACTGGATTAAAGCAATGCAGGAAGAGCTCCATCAATTCGAGCGAAACAAAGTCTGGGAATTAACGAAGCCTCCGAAGCAACACAATGTGATAGGTACCAAATGGATCTTCAAGAACAAGAAAAATGAAGAAGGTACTATCATCAGGAACAAAGCAAGGTTAGTTGCTCAAGGCTACTCTCAAGTAGAAGGTATAGACTTTGATGAAACTTTCGCCCCTGTAGCTAGACTCGAGTCCATTCGTATATTGTTTGCGATTGCTTGTCATTTTAAAATCAAATTATTTCAAATGGACGTTAAGAGCGCCTTTTTAAATGGGTTTTTAAATGAGGAAGTTTATGTGGCTCAACCGAAAGGTTTTGTGGATCATAAACTACCTAACCATGTTTTTCGTCTGAAAAAGGCTCTTTACGGTCTGAAACAAGCACCGCGAGCATGGTACGAAAGGTTGACAAAGCACCTTTTGGAAAAGGGCTACACTCGAGGGGGAGCTGACAGGACTCTCTTTGTGAAGCATTATCAAAACAATTTCATAGTTGCTCAAATCTATGTCGATGACATTGTTTTTGGAGCAACAAGAGATAATGATGCTTCTAAATTCGCGGAGACCATGGAAAGCGAATTTGAGATGTCCATGATGGGCGAATTGACTTATTTTCTTGGATTACAAGTTAAACAAAACGATGAAGGAATTCACTTGTGTCAATCCAAGTATGCACTGGAGTTGGTCAAAAAGTTTGATCTTGAAAATTCTAAGGATTTTCCGACTCCAATGGGAACTAGCCATAAGGGACTTGGAAGTGAATCACATAGTGAGAATGTAGACGAGAAACTGTATCGCAGTATGATTGGAAGTCTACTATATCTCACGGCTAGTCGCCCGGATATATCCTTCAGTGTTGGGATTTGTGCGAGATATCAATCAGCACCGAAGGAGGTTCACCTGAAAGCGGTGAAACGGATCATCCGGTATATCAAAGGTACAATCAATTTCGGAATTTGGTATCCTATGGGAACGACTTTGGATATTGTTGGATACTCAGATGCCGATTGGGCTGGATCGGTGGATGACCGGAAAAGCACGAGTGGTGCATGCTTCTATCTTGGCCACTGCCTTGTTGCATGGCACAGTAAAAAGCAGAACTGCATAGCACTCTCGACTGCCGAAGCGGAGTACATTTCTGCAGGAAGTTGTTCAACCCAATTGATTTGGATGAAAAGCGTGTTGAGCGATTTCCGGATTTCAACATCTTCGGTAACCATTTTATGTGACAACACTAGTGCTATTAACATTTCTAAAAACCCTGTGTTGCACTCTAGAACAAAACATATTGAACTTAGATATCATTTTCTTAGAGAGCTAGTTGAATCAAACATTCTTCAACTGTCATATATTTCAACTGAGGATCAATTAGCTGATATCTTAACAAAACCTTTGGATCAAAAACGTTTTATTCACTTGCGTAAAGCAATTGGCATGCTTTCCTTGAAATAAACTCTTTTGAAACCTTTGCTTAGGTTAGGTTTTGTTTTTGTTTTTTTTGTTTTGTTCTTTATCTATGTTTGTACATAGGACATTAATTGAGCATAAATCATAATTGACTTTAATTGCATCCTTTTATGCATTTAGAAATTTATTATGCTTTTGATGTCATAATATTTCAATGTTGCAATGATCATTTACGTTAATTAAACCATCTTTTAAGTGATCAAAGTCAATTTCTCTCTCAATGATCTCTTGGTATAGTCATTATCATATTTGATTGCTTAGTCGAGTATGAATTCGAGATCAATGGTTTGGTTGAATACCTTATATATTAAATAATTGATAGCCAATTGAGGGGGAGTCAATGAAATGTAAAATGCTCAAAAGATGTGGAAAGAGTTACATCCCAATGAGGAGTGTGAAAACTACCACCACATGGAGAAAATGAAAGAAAAAAAAGATACTCCATGAATGAAAAGCAAATTTTTGTTTTGAAAATTGTTGATGAAATTCATATTGAAATACTTGACTCAGTCGTATTTCATGGTTGGTATAAGGTGGGATTTTTGATTAAAGATGCTCAAAGAGCCACTCCTTCAACAGATTGTCTAGATATATTATCTAACTTATCTGGGATTTCAAACATCTATTGATCTTGGTATTTCATTTTCTTTACCAAAATTGATGATTTGATAAAGGCATTACGCATAAGATCAGGATAGATGTAATTGAAGTTGTTCAACTTTAAGTGTTTTAACTTTCGTAAATTTTCGTTTCATTTTTGGATATTTTTGATAGATTTTGCATAATCTATTTCTTGTTGTATGAAACGATGTCTTTGTTTAAAGTTGACATGGTAAAGTGCTTACATACTTTTTCTGGATTTTATGGAATTTTTCTAAATTTTTCTGAAGAAAAAGTTGTAGCCGATCCGGATCGGGGCAAGTGATCCGGATCCCGAACGCAGGATTTCTCCTGCGGGTAGCCGATCCGGATCACATTCTCGATCCGATCCGGATCACGGCTAGGGTTTTATAAAAAACAAAGAGATTTTGATTTCTTTTACCCTAATCTTTGGTTTTCAAGCCTCTAGAGTTTCTCTCTCTAGATTTCTTGCTTCTTGGAGCTTCAAAACTCAAAGTTCTTCGGATTCAAGTAAGTTTTATTGATCAAAACTCGGTTTTTACAGTTTTTCATCAAACGTGAGTTGAAATCTTGGAACTTTTTCGTTTGTGAATGGTTTTTGATCAAATTTCTTTTGAAATAAGAACTCTGGGTCAATTAGTTTTGCTTTTATGCTGGGTTTTCTCAAGATAAACGAGTTTTTAGGCTTCGATTTCTAAAAATTCTGTTTTAGGGCATAAAAGAGGAATTTTTGAAAATCATGGAATTGATCTATTTTTAAAATTCTTTTTGGAAAACTAATTTGATTCTTGGCTTCTCTACATGATTATGATTGTCTAGGTACAATGTTTTCAAATTTTTCAAAATTGACGATTTTTCATATGTTCTTGAGTTGGTTTTCACAGGACACTTTCTCAAACTCAAAGCACTAGATCAATGGCATTCTCCTGGTTAATCCTGCTACTGGTCACAATGGTGCACACGAGCACATCTGTTAAAGAAGAACCAGCGTTTCAACTCAAGACAAACGAACGAAGTCAAGGAGGACAGCTCGGATTATGATGAGGAAGAATGGGACGAATTCTTCAAAGATGTTCAACGAAAAATTGATGAGGAGGACAGGAAATTTACCAAAGGAAAAGACTAATGAAATCTGCCTCAACAACCAAACAATATACAAGAAGGAAAAATGTCCAAAAGTGCGAGTCAGCATAGTGGGCCTCTCACCAGAGCACGCTCACTTTCTGGAATTCTGCAAACTGAATCTCCATGGGTTTCGGGACTGGATGCACCATCTGCATCTACACAGCATCCATCACACTCAAAGACACGGACAACTGACACAGAGACTTTGGAATCGATTCGTCAGGAACAACAAAGACTCTCTGCTGCACAAGAGAGAATATCGAAAGAACTTCAGCAGATTTCCTCTGAACACAAGAAGATCAAGAAAAAGTACTCAAATATTAAGAATCTGCTTAAAGGGATTTTGAGCAAGCTGAGCTGTACTAGTTCAGATTCTTCAGACTGAGCAGCACCTTCTGATCACTTTTTCTATGATCTTACCTCTTGCAGTTCGCAGTTCTTGGTTCTTAGTTTTCAGGACTTAGTTTTTATTCTTACTTTTAGTTTAGTTCTCAGTTTGTGCATATTATATATATTTTTTTTAACTCTCCTTACATATTGTAGCTCTTGCTACGTTTTGGCTTTGTTTTGTGACAAAAAGGGGGAGAGAGTTAGAGAGTTAGAGAGAACTTTGAACAATGAACAATGATTGTGAATATCAAGGTAAGTATGACTTCAACTCAACTTTGGTTTTTCTTTGTGTGATTGACATGCTCTATACTAACTATTCGACTAACTATTTGGGCATGTAATATGACTAACAAGTTGATGTTGGACTAACATACTTTGACATTTGGTTTTCAATGCTTAGAAGATATGTTGGTTTTAACTATGATTCTCTTACATATCTGAATTTTCAAATGTCATGATGAGAATAAACTCTATCTCTGTAGTTGGTTTTGTATGTTTCAATTCTTGAGGTATCTAACGATTTTGTTTGTCAAGAATGCTTTCTGTGTGCAGAGATTACAGATGTCTAAGTCTAGAGTCTGTTCTAGGAGTTTATCTCATGTTTTTAATTTCTGGATCTCTTTTGTAAATTTTTGTTGTATGGTGATAGCAACAAAAATATCTTTTTGAATTTTCTTTTGTGGATTTGTGTTTTGTCACGAAACCGCCAAAGGGGGAGATTGTTACGGAATTTGAGTTGGCGTATTTCGTGAATGTATTAAGTCTTGAAGATTGAAGATGAAGAAACTTTGGATCATATACCTCAATCTCAAGAAAGAAGAATTCAAAAGGATCAGGTACGTTTAACTAAAGATTTTGATGATCCGAATACTTCTTATAGTGTAGAAACACCTGGAAGAGGTTTTATTGCTTAAACATCAAAAACTGGACATGGGACATGTTCAGGATCCGGATCGTGCTTGGCAATCCGGATCCCGAAGGGTGTTTGTTCATACACTGGTTCAATCCGGATCGCAGCATCCTCTGATCCGGATCCCGAACACTAGTTTTACCTGTTTGCTTCTTCGATCCGGATCAGGAATTGCAATCCGGATCCCGAACATGATGTTTTGGTAAAACTGTATGAACGATCCGGATCGGGGACTACGATCCGGATCCCGAACAGGCATTTTCTGGAAACCGTCTTTTGTGCTTCTGCAATCCGGATCGCCAAATCCAATCCGGATCGCCGTCGGTAAAACTTTCCAGAAAAGGCTGTTTTTGATCCGTATATTCTTCCTAGGTTTCTAACCTATAAATAGCCCTTATTCATTTCTAGGGCATCAAAATAGCCGTCATATTAAAATACAATCGAAAAGAAAAAATCCACATATAGAGAAGAAAGGAAATCAATAGATCTATTCTATGTTTCTTCATCTATATTGATTGATTTGATTCTAGGTTTTCCATACTCACATTTTGAGTAGAATCAAATCAATGAATACTTAGATGGTATTTCCGATCTATCTTTAATCTAAGTATTCGGCGGATCATCACCACCCAAAACAAACAACGATTTACCCCAAAATCGGCGCGTGGACTCGCGTGGCCTTGTGGATTCAAGGTGCAACCGCTCTCGTGGATTCGGAGCGAGGTACGTTCGTGGATTCGAAGCGTGCCATTGGGTGAAGACCGTGGATTCGGTCGGACGTCGTGGACTCGACGTTGGACGCTGTGGATTCAGCGTTGGGCGCGGATCGTGGATTCGAGAAGCGTCGTGGAGCGAGCGGGAAGATCTACTAGGAGCGTATGAAAAAGGTTGAGTCGTCTGTGAGTACGTTATATCACCTTGTACGTGTGTTAATTCTAGTGGATTTCGCCGTGTTATCGGTCCCGTGGTTTTTTACTCCGGTTTGGAGTTTTTCCACGTAAAAATCTTGCGTGTTCTTTTTTTTTCCGCATTGGGTTTTATTGCGCAATGATTTTTGAGTGTTTATTGTTTACACCTATTCACCCCCCTCTAGGTGTTTTTTCCCCTATTTAGATCCTTATTAACCTAAACCCAACACAACTCTCGCGTCCTTTCCAAAAGTGCATAACCAAGTGCACTAGATGCTTCTCCTGGATGAACAAATCTTCAAATAACTTTTCCATAGCGCAATCCAGTTTTCGGCCTCCCAAAGCTCCAAACTCGGTCCCGAATCTGCAGGGAATAGAACTGGATGAAGTACAACAACCGGTCAGCCACCCTCGTGCTCCTGCACTACTCACAGTGCGATCAGGGTCGAAGTCGACGATGTCGCGGGCCGTAGGTACTACTGGCGATACCATAGGATGCTCTCTGCTCGAGCATGCGCATCACGCGCTCCATGCTCTCTTCCTGGAGCGCATCGCCTCAAAACATCTGGCTACCTGGGCCCGTAACTCTCAAACCTCACTCTGCTCTGTCCATTCAGACTCCCCTATTCGGGCTCCTCATCCAAGGTCAACACGCCCTCGCCGGTACACGGTGTCTCGTAGCATCGAAAACCAATGCAACAGAACAAACATTAGGACCAGAACTCTCTCAACCCAATCAAGCGAGAGTCTAGAACATGTTATCCCATACTAAAGCATTATGTTGTCTGCAGCCAACATAATCATCTTTAGAGAAATAACATGTAAGATCACTCACTCGCCCAATCCTCTAGGAGAGGTACAAACTCAATCAGGACTCTCGCTAAGGTCAAGTCTCTCACGATAGTCATCCCTATTGTCCAACCAATAGCCTAGGGTCACTAAGTCCTCAACCCTATATTCCTAGGTTCTGATACCACCCTAATATGTCCACGCCCCGGGTCGAAACTGCGACCAGGGCTCGCCAACAGATCCGCCATCTGTACGAAAACTGCCGCACAGAACAAGCGTCTACCCTGCAAAAGATCTATAGCTAAACATGTATCAGAGCTGAAATAGAACTAGAAACTACAGAATCAAAACACCGAACATCTGAATAGAAACAAATCCTCAATACAAGTCTCTCAACTATGACGAATATAAGTACAACCCTCACAATCTCTCAGACTGTCCAGTATAAAAGTGAAAACATAAAAAATATACAGGGTACATCTACCTCTAACTCTCAATGCTAGTAGAACTAATCGGCCACGTCCTCACCTCGATCACTATCTCCGCGCGAACTAAGCCGGAACAAACAGCATCCGCAGGACACTGTCACCAGCAGCGGGTGTGAGATCTACTGCAAAAGGTAGATCTCAGTGGGTACCGTCACAATATCCACGGTATGCCCAC
>JAQOTM010001778.1:0-27398 GCA_029168755.2 Tillandsia fasciculata
TTCAACCGCCTACTGTCCGCGGTCACCGCAATACCCCACAACCCACAATCTAGCACAACCTTGGCTACACTATCCCAAACCCCTGCTCACACTTGAGCAACAACATATGAATGCAAAGGACAACAATGAAACATGTTCAAATCCCAATATGATAGTGTAGCAATGAATAGTGGCCTTACCTGATGTCCGGGCATGCATGCAACTGTCTTTATTTTTAAAAGTTGTAAAATAGTGTCAAAGGTTTAAAACAATTGATTTACTGAATAAAAGTCATTTGCATGCGAGATCATAGCCTTTGTCTCAATCACAGTGTCCCAATATAAGTCATCATATCATTTGTGGGGTTATATTAAATTTTAGGGGAGTTTGTCCCAGCGGTCCTTGTCATTTGTCATATTAATTTGTCCCAATGGTTCTCATTAATTGTCCTGTTAGTGTCCTGTTAGTAGTCCTGTTAGTAGTCCTGTTAGTAGTCCTGTTAGTTGTCCCAATGGTTCTCATTAATTGTCATATTTTAGGGGATTTCTAGTAATCCCAGTGAGCTTGTCAAAAATGAGGTAAGCAACAACCGCCCACCTCGAACAGCTCAAACAACACCCCAGGTAGTCTCCTGGTTGTCCACAGTCCTCAAATCCTGCAAATCAACGCTCCCGGTATAAATACAAATCCCAAAAAGCACAATATTTGCTGTTTTTCAGACAGCACGGGAAAAGAGGAATTTTTCACCTCTAAAATGAGCTCCTAAAATCCCAGAAAAATCACGGTTGCGTTCCTCGCGAAGAGTAGATCAAAATCGACTCTTGAACGCCTCGATCTGATGCTCCTACGTCAAGATAAAAATCGGAGAAGTCGGTGCTGTCCAAAAATTATCACAGTAAAAAGGGGGGTCAAAGAGGACTCGGGAATCGTGCCAAAAGTACGAAACGGAGCAAAATGATCAACACGGAAATCGAAGCCCTACCTCTTACGGTCGCGCTGCCGCAAAAATCGTCCAAAAATTCCACCCGGTTAGCCCGCAGTGAATTTTCGACGGAACTGCGACGGGAAATGGGCCTAAAAAGAAAATCGTCGCAGTGCGCCGCGTCGCAGATATCTCACTATCTGTAACTCCTAAAATTCTGAGATTGTAGAGAGAGAGAGAGGAGAGAGAGAGGAAAAACTTTGTATAGGACACTTTCTCTGATTCTCTCTCTAAGGCTCGCAACCGAGGTGAGAAGAGAGGGGGTGGGGGGCCTCCTATTATAATGGGCCAAAGGGAAATTCCACACGGGATCAGATCCGAACAGGAAACACCAAACTGACCAACCAGAACGCGCCACGTGTCCACAAAACAGGGAACAGCCTGTGCAGGGCCAATCAGATTTCGCCACGTGTCCCACGTGGTGCACATGGCCGGCGCGCTCCGGGTCTTCCGGATCCTGTCGGCCAACGGGGTGCGCCACGTGTCACCTTCCCACGTTCTAGAAGCCGGCCATCCAATGGGGAAGCGCCACGTGGCAAGAGGGGGTCTTCGGTGCTCCCGGTGCACGCCCGGCCCATGGACCGCGCACCGAGCCTCCTGCCCGCGCCTGCCCGCGCCTGCCCGCGCTCCCCGCGCCGCTGCGCCGCTGCCCGCCGCCGTGCGCCGCCGCCCGCCGCCGCTCGCCGGTCGCCGGAACAGTAATTCCGGCGGCCGGAGTTACTGTTCCGGCGTGAACAGTAACCAGGTGCCGAAAAAATAAAGTAAATATACCGTTTCGATCGTTTTCGCGCGCTGAGTCCAAATTCGACGTCCGTTTCGCCAAATTCTCATCCGAAATTTTGCCGAAAGCTCCCGAAAATTCCATTTGCTCCGATTTTCGCGCCAAGTCTATTTTAAATATCCAATTTCGATTCTACAAGCTCCGATGCACTGTACAAGCTCCCCGCAGTCACTGTTTAATGTTGCACAGTTCCTGCGGGAGCCGGATCATCACAAGAGTGGAGCTGTTAGTTGTATGGGTCGCTTATCTGTGCCGGGAGCCGTTTGGGGTAAACGGTTAGTTCGGGAGGTCTTGTATCCCTGTTGTGCTGTCGCCACGTGTTAGTTTGGCAGTTGTGTGCTTGTGTTAGCTGGACCTAGAACCCAGAACCTTTTTGGACATACACATGATTTTTAGTCTATCTGTTTTTCTTCCAAGCTCTCGAAGGGCCGTGGAGTCTGTTCTTGTTGATTGGACAAAGGCATCAGCCCCTTCGGGGTTCGGGTACACACTGTTTTTAACTGTTTTTCTAAAAAGAACATAAAATCATTAATAGGGATTCTTCCAGACCCAACAATGGTTTCAATAACAAATGTGCCTGTTTCCTGAATCTCCCCACTCGAAGGATTCGACGTGGTCTGGGTTTTATCGGGCCGTTCTTTGTCGGGACGGAAGCCCGCGTGGGGCCGAACCTCTGGAACATGTTCTTGTTTGATAGGGTTGTAGGTGTAGGTCTCCCGGGACTTTCGGGCCCTAGTTGGTATTTTCTGCGTGTTGTACGAGGTTGTCGTGTTCCCCGAATTGTAAGGGGGCCGGGAACTCCGATAGGTGGAGCTTAGAGTCTGTTCTTGTTTGATAGGGTTCTTAGCACCGACCTATCGGGTTTTCCAAACACTTATGGAGTCGGTCCTCCTGAGTTATCTGTGTGGTTGATGTTCTGCTGTTGGGAACCGTCGGGCGTGTTGACGGTGGTCCCGGCGTCGTTGGTGTGTCCGACCAGATTTGTTAGCCCTGGTTGGGGTTGGTCCTGGCTTGCCAGTCTCCAGCCAGTTGGTGTACTGTGAGTGTTGGAGAGGTTTGTCACGCCCCCGGGGGTTTTTGAGTCATTTAAAGCGGAAAATTGCGTGTCTATTTTTTTTTTTTCTTAATAAGGTGATATAAACCTCAACCCCGGTGCGTGCCAGACCGCCACATACACAAATTCACTCTGTCCACGGACAGAGTCTCCTTTGTATATGCACGGCGTCTCATTTACAACATACAATTCATCACACATTAATCACCAACCAACAACCATACCGTAGACATTCATCACCAATTAAAGCAAGTTTATAAAGCGGCGTCAGTGTTTGGAAAGGATAAAACCCAGCGTTTGCAAAACCCGTGCCCACACGGCACTTCGTTTTGAGAAAACATTTTCGCAATCCTTTAATTTATCATGAAAACATGCCGCATAAAAGGAACGCCACTAAACGTAATTAAAACATAAGAATACACCTCATCCACAGAGCTAATTAATACATGTTCACAACTAAAGCCATCCACAAGCAAATTAAGTATTTATACGAAAAAGGAAATGAGATATAATCATAATAACCAAGTGTCCGACTACGGTCCTCACGACGCAGTCCCACCGTCACCCCGGCTGACGCACCTAGTAGCAGTACCTGTCACGGAGTGGGTAACGTCAGTGACAAACAAAGTAGATGTCTAATAGTATCAAGGAAGGAAAAACGAACCGAAAACACCGAGTACACCGTAACCTTTCGTTAAACCCCTGTGCATATTTTAAACTGGGCACCAACCCCAGAGTACCTGTCGGGGAGACTAAAGTCCCCCCTCGTGCACAAACACCTTTTGATGCTTTTAACCTCTTCACGGGGCTAGTGCGGCCCCTATAGCTGCCGTGAAGGGGTCCTCACGGCTCCCACCCCTTTGTGAGGCACACGGGTCAAAAAGACCACTTTTCCGGAAAAGTACACCATGCGGTGGCCCGATCCGCCGGTGTACGTGCAGCATCCGAAACCGGATTGCCAAGATTGGCGTGTGGTGAGCACCGCGACCGCAGCCGCTTAAATTGTTAGATAAAACATCATTAAGCGAAAGGTTAAACTGTCCATCTACTTTGTTAGGTAAATTTAAGAGTACTTTAATGGCGATAAATGCACTTACTGCACTTGTTGCACTTATAGCAACCCTACCCACCTGGTTGGAGAGAAGACGGGTCACCCGAGCCCTCTGCACTCTCCCGCTGCGCACCTGGACCTATAAAAAGTCCGCACGGATACTAAGATCAGAATACATACTAACATATTGCAACAGAAATACCCCACTCTATTATGTACGAAGAGTCCGGCACCGTCCCGCTGTCCGGCGGGACACCCTTGCCTTGAGCGGCCGTCGCCGTCCGTCGGAGCCGCGCGCGGCGTGGCTCCGCGGACGGCGCCCGCATAGTGCCCCGCGCGGCGTCCGCGCGGTGCCCGTGCGGACACGGGCCCGCGCGGCGCCCGCGCGGCGCCCGCGCGGGGCCGCCCGGCGGCGCCCCGCGCGGTGCCCGCGCGGCGCCCGCGCGGGCCGCCCGCGCGGCGCCCGCGCGGCGCCCGCGCGCGGGCCGCCCGCGCGGCGCCCGCGCGGGGCCGCCCGCGCGGCCCGCGCGGGTGCCCGCGCGGCGCCCGCGCGGGCGCCCGCGCGGCGCGCGCGCCCGGCGCGCCGCGGGTGCCCGCGCGGCGCCCGCGCGGCGCCCCGCGGGGCGCCCGCGCGGGGCGCCCGCGCGGGCCCGCGCGGCGCCCGCGCGGTGCGACCCGCGCGGCGCCGTCGCCGCTTGCGGCGGCGTCCGGTCGTCCGCGATCGTTTTCCCCCTCCCCGCGCGATGCCCTAGCGGCACCGCGCGTCTCCGCCGTCCGTTCCGTCCGTCTAGCACAATTACGACGACGGCGACGGTAACGGGGACGGCGGAGAAACTCAAGAAATTGACGAAAAGGCGACAGGAAAAATCCGGAAAAATTACTAAAAAATATTCTACTAACCGGAGATCGTCGGGAAGGTGTCCGGTCGTGTTTCTTGCCTTCGGGTCGGCGTTTGGGACGATCGGCTCCTTCTCTTTTCCTTCTCCTTCCTCCGGTTAGGGTTCCGTTCTCTCTTTTCTTTCCTTTTCCTCACCGGTTGGGGTTTCGGTACGCACGAAAGAGGAGGGTTTGAGGAGGCGGTATTTTAAAAATAGGGTTTCGTTCGGTAAACGGGGGAATAAATAGATCTCTATCTATTTATCCTTTTATCCAATTTCACGCATACGCACCGTCAAAATCCTTTCGGATATTTTGACTCCGATTAATTAATTTATTAATTAATTAGTCCTTACCGATAACCCTATTACTTAATTATTTAATTAATATCCGCTTTATCTTACACGTGCGTAACTAGGAAAACCCAAAACATCCTGTTTCTATTTCTCAAATAAATATCTGACTTACGAGATAAAATCTTCACCCTTTTAAATCCTGGCCACCGATTATTTAATCACCTTCATTAAATAATCATGGGGAATAAATTCCCACTTGGATTTAAATCATCGGTTATTTAAATTTCCAATTTTCAAATCCCGGTCACCGATTATTTAATCCCCTTCATTAAATAATCTTGGGAAGATAAATTTCCAAATTTAAGTATCTGGATTTTATCTCTTATCCAATCCGCGAGATAAAATCCCCCCTTTTATTCGTACGTAGGAGGATTTAAATTTCCGTCACCGGATAATTGATTAATTAATTAATTAATTATCCCCTACGAGATAACCCACCTTATCTCTAACGGGTGCAAGATATTTTGCACGGTTTCCGATGCGTGACTAATTACCGCGTCGCTAAGGATCCCGTTCCGGGAGATCCCGACATCGGATTTCGAATCCGATCGCACCGTCGGTCATCGTTTTTCGCGCTCTATCGCAGAAAAATACACACACCTTGTCCCGGCCGACTTTTGAAAATTAAATAATTTTATTTCGCTTAAGGCTTAAGCGATTACATGTGAGTTCAAAAATACCCCTAAGGGTCGGGTCACTACACCACTCACACTTTATAAAAAGTTTCGTCCCGAAACTTAAGCTCAATCCTCACTAAACACCTCGGGAAAACATTCCCTCATTTTCGACTCCAGTTCCCACGTCGCCTCGCGCTCGTCGTGGTTGCTCCACTGGACCTTCACATAGGGGATTGTTCGGTTGCGCAACTTCTTGTCCTCCCTTGCCAGGATCCGCACCGGCGTCTCCTCGACGCTCAAATCCTCTCGCAACTCGATGGTGGAGGCATCCAAGGCATGAGAGGGGTCTGCCAGGTATTTCCGGAGCATTGAAACATGGAAGACGTTGTGGACTCGTTCGAGGTTCGGTGGCAGGGCTAAGCGGTATGCCACCGGTCCTACGCGCTCCAGGATTTCGAACGGTCCCACGTACCTCGGGCTTAGCCTTCCCTTTATGGCGAAACGCCGGTTTCCCTTGGAGGGTGAAACCCGGAGCAGCACGTGCTCGCCCACCATAAACTCTAAGTCCCGGCGTCTGTTGTCCGCGTAACTCTTCTGCCTGCTCTGGGCGGTCAGTAGCCTTTGCTTAATTAATCGCACCTTTGCTTCGGTCTCCTCCACCAAATCTGGGCCCAGAAACTTTCGCTCACCTAAGTCGTCCCAGCATATTGGAGACCGACAGCGGCGCCCGTACAGTGCCTCGTACGGCGCCATCTGAATACTGGCCTGGTAACTATTATTGTAGGCAAATTCCACCAGGGGCAAACACCGTGCCCACCCTTCGCCCAAGTCCAGGACGCATGCTCGAAGCATGTCCTCCACGATCTGTATCACCCGCTCTGATTGCCCATCGGTTTGCGGATGAAAAGCTGTGCTGAAGTGCAACTTGGTCCCCATCGCTTGTTGCAGGCTTCGCCAAAAGTTCGACACAAAACGTGTGTCTCTGTCCGACGTGATGGATGTCGGTACACCGTGCAACCTTACTATCTCATCGATGTATGTTTGTGCCAGTCGTTCCCGAGTCCACGTCGTGTGTATGGGCAAAAAGTGGGCCGATTTCGTCAAACGGTCCACGATCACCCATATCGCATCGTGTCCCTGTGGCGATCTCGGGAATCCGGTCACAAAATCCATGGTAATCATGTCCCACTTCCACTCGGGCACCGGTAAAGGTTGCAATTTTCCTGCCGGGCGCTGGTGCTCGGCCTTCACCTGTTGGCACACCAGGCAGTGTGCCACAAATCGCGTCACGTCTCCCTTCATTTTGGGCCACCAGAAGGTTTGCTTGACGTCCTTGTACATCTTCGTTCCCCCGGGATGCGCTGCATATGGGGCAGTATGCGCCTCCCGCAGGATCTCCTCCTTGAGCTCCGGTAGATCCGGCACGCAGATTCGTCCCCGAAATCGTATCGTGCCGTCGGAGTCACCATGAAATCGCTCTCCTTGTCGGCGGTTATTCTACTCCGCACCAGCTGGAGCTGATCATCAGTCGATTGGCCTTCGAGAATCCTGTCCAGCAGAGTAGGTCTGACCACCAATGTCAGAAGTTGTGCGACTGTCCCTGCCGGTACTACCTCTAGTCTCAATCGCGAAAATTCCGCAATCAGACTATCCTGCTGTGTAATGGCGCTTACATCCGCCTCCACGGCCTGTCCTTTGCGACTCAGGGCGTCGGCCACCACGTTGGCCTTTCCCGGGTGATAGTGGATCGTTAGATCGTAATCCTTTAATAGCTCAAGCCACCGCCTTTGTCGCAGATTTAGCTCCCTTTGGGTGAAAAGGTACTTGAGGCTCTTATGATCTGAGTACACATTGCAGTGTGCCCCATACAGGTAGTGTCTCCAAAGCTTGAGGACAAACACCACCGCTGCGAGTTCCAAATCGTGCACGGGGTAATTCCGCTCGTACTCCTTGAGCTGCCTTGATGCATAGGCTATGACCTTTCCCCGTTGCATGAGTACTCCACCCAATCCATTTCGCGACGCATCGCAATATACTTCGTAATCCTCCCCTGGCTCTGGCAGGGCGAGAATCGGGGCTCGCGTCAACCTATCCTTAAGCTCCTCGAAGCTTCTCTGGCACTTATCCGTCCAGATGAACTTTTCCCCCTTTCTTGTCAAACGGGTTAGGGGGGTGGCTATCTTGGAGAAGCCCTCCACGAAGCGCCGGTAATACCCGGCTAATCCCAGGAAGCTTCGAATTTCCGTCACCGTGGTCGGTCGGGGCCAGTCCGTCACCGAATCTATCTTCTTCGGATCCACCGCGACTCCAGCCGCCGAGATTACGTGCCCCAAGAAACCGACCTCTCGGAGCCAAAACTCACACTTTTTGAGTTTGGCGTAGAGTTTCTGTTCCCGTAGGGTCTGGAGGACTGTGCGCAGATGTTCTTCATGTTCCTCGTCTGTACGCGAGTAGATGAGGATATCGTCGATGAAGACCACCACGAACAAGTCCAGAAAGGGTTTGAATACCCTGTTCATCATATCCATGAACACTGCCGGGGCATTTGTGAGCCCGAACGGCATTACCGTAAACTCGTAATGGCCATAGCGAGTACGGAAAGCCGTTTTGGGGATGTCCTCCCCCTTGACCCGGACCTGATGATAGCCCGACTGCAGGTCAATCTTTGAGAACACCGTCGCCCCCCGTAACTGGTCAAAGAGGTCGTCGATCCTTGGCAGGGGGTACTTATTCTTGATCGTGACCTTATTTATCTCCCGGTAGTCGATGCACAACCGGAGACTTCCGTCCTTCTTCCTCACAAACAGGACGGGCGCGCCCCAAGGTGACGCGCTTGGTCTGATGAAACCTTTGTCCAAAGGTCCTCCAACTGTGCCTTGAGTTCCTTCAGCTCCGCGAAGGCCATCCTGTACGGTGCCTTGGTGATGGGCTTGGTGCCGGGGAGCAGTTCAATTGGGAAGTCAACCTCTCGTTCCGGCGGCATTCCGGGAAACTCCGCCGGAAATACATCCGGGAATTCCCTTACCACGGGACCGCTGAGCCTGGTCTGGGGAGCGGCCCCGAGCTACATGACAGCCCATCGGGTTCCCGGTTGCAAGGCATAGGGCGGAGCCTATTTATTCCTTGCATGGCCCTTAATGGGCCCCGAATACACCGGGTTTTCCTAGGCTTCGAAACCCGCCCGCGCGCATTGGCCGGGGGAGGTTTCGCCTAATACTTAAGGGTCCTAGTGAGGGGGAGAGAGAGAGGAAGTCTAACGAGGGTAGCTGGCTAAGGTGCAATCGGCTCTCTAAAGAAAAAATAAAAACTGAACAGTAATCACCTGCCGTCACTAAGTCTGGGACGTCGCGTCCTCTGCTGCAGTATCCCGGGGAACCCGTCCGCAGCCCCTGGGCCAGCGTCGTACGGCGTGCTGGGGGAGGGGCCTAACGTCTGAGGAGTCCGAGGAGTCTGAGGAGTCTGAGGGTTCCCGGTTGTCGGGCGGGTCCCTTGGCTGAATGGGAGCCGCGGCACTGTCTGGTTCCTTCTGCGGTGGTGGCGTAGGGGCGGCGGCGGCGGGCCTCTGAGGGCAGACGTCAAGAGTGTGATCCGGCAACCCGCACCGGTTGCAGTAATGGTACCTCCAAGTACACTCCGCTACCGGGTGCGCACCCTGGCAGATCACGCACGGCCCCTGAGGTGGTTTCGCGTCCCTCGCTGGAGCCGGTTCTTCCTTCCGCGCCCCCTCCGGTGGTCCCCCTCCTCGATCTTCTTGGGCGGGGCCCCTTGGGGAACGGGTGTAGCAGTCCTCTCTGTCCTCCTCGTTCGCGGTGCCGGAGGCCTGGTGACCCCCGGTTTCCAAGGGCAGTCGTAACGGTTATGGCCCGGCCTGCCACACCGATAGCAATGATCGCGCCTCCACGGGCAATCCGTCACCTGGTGTGCTCCCACACATATGGGGCAAGGCCTCCCGAGCGGTCTGGGTCCTGCTCTCGTCGCCCTCGCGAAGTCGCCCTCTGTCCTCGGGCGCTTGTGTGCCGGGCCCTGTCGCAAGGGGTCCTCCGTCGGACCCGGATAGGCAAACCTCTGTCGTGCGCGTGCCTCGGCCAGTGCCTGCTCTGCTCGCAGGGCTAACATCACCGCCTCGTCGAAGGTGGGGAACCCAGCTGGGGGCATTCCCCGATGGACGTCGTTCATGGCGCCCCGCTGGGTGTGGTCAACACCCTCAAAATCTCGAATCAGTAGGCCCAGGCGCTCCGTAAGGGTTAGCATTTGCCCCGCTATGTCTCGCAGCTGGTTTAGGAGTAAACGGTTGGCGGCAGCTGCGGAATCCATCCTGTCCGTCATGAAACAATTAGTGCTCGGCGGCCGAACCCTGGCCGTTGACTGCTGTAGACAGAGAAACCAGGTTATCTCAAACGTTATCATCCTAGTACCTTGTCCTACATTTATACCTATATTTCGTTCCCATCTCCCCGTACTCTCACGTACTACGCACCTATACCTTGGTTATCTCATGTCCCATTTGCTTGTGGCACCTTGCACTGTGGATGTAAATCCCGTCTACTATGGTTGTGGTTGTATTTTCTCTGATACCATTTAATCTGTCACGCCCCCGGGGGTTTTTGAGTCATTTAAAGCGGAAAATTGCGTGTCTATTTTTTTTTTTCTTAATAAGGTGATATAAACCTCAACCCCGGTGCGTGCCAGACCGCCACATACACAAATTCACTCTGTCCACGGACAGAGTCTCCTTTGTATATGCACGGCGTCTCATTTACAACATACAATTCATCACACATTAATCACCAACCAACAACCATACCGTAGACATTCATCACCAATTAAAGCAAGTTTATAAAGCGGCGTCAGTGTTTGGAAAGGATAAAACCCAGCGTTTGCAAAACCCGTGCCCACACGGCACTTCGTTTTGAGAAAACATTTTCGCAATCCTTTAATTTATCATGAAAACATGCCGCATAAAAGGAACGCCACTAAACGTAATTAAAACATAAGAATACACCTCATCCACAGAGCTAATTAATACATGTTCACAACTAAAGCCATCCACAAGCAAATTAAGTATTTATACGAAAAAGGAAATGAGATATAATCATAATAACCAAGTGTCCGACTACGGTCCTCACGACGCAGTCCCACCGTCACCCCGGCTGACGCACCTAGTAGCAGTACCTGTCACGGAGTGGGTAACGTCAGTGACAAACAAAGTAGATGTCTAATAGTACCAAGGAAGGAAAAACGAACCGAAAACACCGAGTACACCGTAACCTTTCGTTAAACCCCTGTGCATATTTTAAACTGGGCACCAACCCCAGAGTACCTGTCGGGGAGACTAAAGTCCCCCCTCGTGCACAAACACCTTTTGATGCTTTTAACCTCTTCACGGGGCTAGTGCGGCCCCTATAGCTGCCGTGAAGAGGTCCTCACGGCTCCCACCCCTTTGTGAGGCACACGGGTCAAAAAGACCACTTTTCCGGAAAAGTACACCATGCGGTGGCCCGATCCGCCGGTGTACGTGCAGCATCCGAAACCGGATTGCCAAGATTGGCGTGTGGTGAGCACCGCGACCGCAGCCGCTTAAATTGTTAGATAAAACATCATTAAGCGAAAGGTTAAACTGTCCATCTACTTTGTTAGGTAAATTTAAGAGTACTTTAATGGCGATAAATGCACTTACTGCACTTGTTGCACTTATAGCAACCCTACCCACCTGGTTGGAGAGAAGACGGGTCACCCGAGCCCTCTGCACTCTCCCGCTGCGCACCTGGACCTATAAAAAGTCCGCACGGATACTAAGATCAGAATACATACTAACATATTGCAACAGAAATACCCCACTCTATTATGTACGAAGAGTCCGGCACCGTCCCGCTGTCCGGCGGGACACCCTTGCCTTGAGCGGCCGTCGCCGTCCGTCGGAGCCGCGCGCGGCGTGGCTCCGCGGACGGCGCCCGCATAGTGCCCCGCGCGGCGTCCGCGCGGTGCCCGTGCGGACACGGGCCCGCGCGGCGCCCGCGCGGCCGCCCGCGCGGCGCCCGCGCGGGGCCCGCGCGGCGCCCGCGCGGGGCCGCCCGCGCGGCACCCGCGCGGCCCGCGCGGCCCGCGCGGGCCGCCCGCGCGGCGCCCCGCGCGGGTGCCCGCGCGGCGCCCCGCGCGGGCCGCCCGCGGGGCCGCGCGCGGCGCCCGCGCGGGGCCGCCCGCGCGGCGCCCGCGCGGCGCCCGCGCGGCGCCCGCGCGGCCCCCGCGCGGCGCCCGCGCGGCCCCGCGCGGCGCCCGCGCGGGGCCGCGCGGCGCCCGCGCGGGTGCGACCCGCGCGGCGCCGTCGCCGCTTGCGGCGGCGTCCGGTCGTCCGCGATTGTTTTCCCCCTCCCCGCGCGATGCCCTAGCGGCACCGCGCGTCTCCGCCGTCCGTTCCGTCCGTCTAGCACAATTACGACGACGGCGACGGTAACGGGGACGGCGGAGAAACTCAAGAAATTGACGAAAAGGCGACAGGAAAAATCCGGAAAAATTACTAAAAAATATTCTACTAACCGGAGATCGTCGGGAAGGTGTCCGGTCGTGTTTCTTGCCTTCGGGTCGGCGTTTGGGACGATCGGCTCCTTCTCTTTTCCTTCTCCTTCCTCCGGTTAGGGTTCCGTTCTCTCTTTTCTTTCCTTTTCCTCACCGGTTGGGGTTTCGGTACGCACGAAAGAGGAGGGTTTGAGGAGGCGGTATTTTAAAAATAGGGTTTCGTTCGGTAAACGGGGGAATAAATAGATCTCCCTATCTATTTATCCTTTTTATCCAATTTCACGCATACGCACCGTCAAAATCCTTTCGGATATTTTGACTCCGATTAATTAATTTATTAATTAATTAGTCCTTACCGATAACCCTATTACTTAATTATTTAATTAATATCCGCTTTATCTTACACGTGCGTAACTAGGAAAACCCAAAACATCCTGTTTCTATTTCTCAAATAAATATCTGACTTACGAGATAAAATCTTCACCCTTTTAAATCCTGGCCACCGATTATTTAATCACCTTCATTAAATAATCATGGGGAATAAATTCCCACTTGGATTTAAATCATCGGTTATTTAAATTTCCAATTTTCAAATCCCGGTCACCGATTATTTAATCCCCTTCATTAAATAATCTTGGGAAGATAAATTTCCAAATTTAAGTATCTGGATTTTATCTCTTATCCAATCCGCGAGATAAAATCCCCCCTTTTATTCGTACGTAGGAGGATTTAAATTTCCGTCACCGGATAATTGATTAATTAATTAATTAATTATCCCCTACGAGATAACCCACCTTATCTCTAACGGGTGCAAGATATTTTTGCACGGTTTCCGAAGCGTGACTAATTACCGCGTCGCTAAGGATCCCGTTCCGGGAGATCCCGACATCGGATTTCGAATCCGTTCGCACCGTCGGTCATCGTTTTTCGCGCTCTATCGCAGAAAAATACACACACCTTGTCCCGGCCGACTTTTGAAAATTAAATAATTTTATTTCGCTTAAGGCTTAAGCGATTACATGTGGGTTCAAAAATACCCCTAAGGATCGGGTCACTACAACCAACCTTTCTGTGCCGTCTTACTGCTCGAGTTTTGCGGGCATTTTTGACGCGTCTCGTTTTGCGTGCCGACACGAGGTAAGTGCTCCGTTTTGCGCGCAGGTTGGACTAGCGGACGCCGTTTGTCGAGTAGACTCTAATGATACGCTCCGTTTTGCGTGCAGGGTCGGAAAAATATGCACCGTTTTGCGTGCAACCCTACAGTTAAAGTTGCACCATTTTGCGTGCAGTTTTGAGGTACGTGCACCGTTTCGCGTGCCGTTCGTGTTATCGCGCACAGTTTTACGTGTAGACTCTAATAATGTATCTCGTGTTGTGTTCAGGACCAAACAAAGGTGCACCGTTATGCGTGCAACCCCACAGTCGAATGTGCACCGTTTGGCGTGCAGTTTCGAGGTACGAGCACCGTTTCGCGTATAGTTCGCGTTATCGCGCATCGTTTTACGTACCGGCTCTAACGATGCATCTCGTTTTGCGTGCAGAACTAAACAAACGTGCACTGCTCCGCGTACACCCCTACGGTGGGGCGTGCACCGTTTTGCGTGCCAATTTGAGGTATGTGCTCCGTTTCACGTGCAGGTCGTGTGGTCGCGCACCGTTTAGCGTGCCGTCACTAACAGTGTACACCGTTTTACGTGCAGGGCATGAGAGACGTGCACCACTTGGGTGTGCACCCTTCAGCGAGGCATGCCCCGATTCGCGTGCAAACTCGAGGTACCAAGTGGAGCCGCGCGGAGGCCAATTACCAGTGTCTGCAGGCCATTAGGAGGTATTGGAGAATAAAAAGGGTGGAATCGCGCGGAGATCAATTGCAAGTGTCTACAAGCAATTGGGGACGCTACAAGGTGGGGAATTCTGCCGAAAAGGGGTGACCTCTCCCCTTGCTCCTTTGCTTTTCAATTCGAAGCATGATAGTAGCCTGTTAGAGGCGTTAGGTGATTATGATTATGATTGCCTGTGTAGATGGATACAGATGAAAAGTGCAACTGTTGGTTGCCAGAGATAGGGGAATAAATGTGCCTGTGTAGATGGACACAGAGGAAAGGTGCAACTGTTGGTTGCCCAGGATATATGATGAATATGCATGCGTAGAAGTAATTATTATTTTTATGAATGAGATGAAAATAATGGCATGCATGAAAATGATTAGCTATCTATGATTGTGATCATGTTAGGGTATAACCCTAGGAATCATGTGACATAAGGAAAGGAAACATGTTGGTAGTAAGACTAGGAGAAAACCTAGCTTCAGGGTTCACAGAGTGGCATTAAAACTTAGGAATTATCCTAGGATTGAACGAGTGGCATTGTCTTAGGTGATAACCTAAGGACACTGGATAGAGTGATCAATATAGAGTCAAGGACTCTAGGATGAGTATGACATTGAACTTAGGTAAAGATAACCTAAGGTGAACCAGTGATCAACATAGAGTCAAGGACTCTAGGATGAGTATGACATTGAACTTAGGTAAAGATAACCTAAGGTGAACCAGTGATCAACATAGAGTCAAGGACTCTAGGATGAGTATGACAGTGAACTTAGGTAAAGAGAACCTAAAGTGATCAAGAAGAGTTTAAACTCACAGACAAGGAGTTAGAGTCAGTATAACTCTAAGTTAAAAGTGGAACAGGAAAATAGAGTTAAGTTAACTCTTGGATTCAGTAAAGAATCAGGAAAGTGGGATGAGATCCCAAGGTTAAAGAATTAAACAAATACAACCCTAGAAAGAGTCATAGGGTGTCCGGGCAAATGGACAATAACTTTAACTTCAACTCGAGTTAAATAAAGAAAGTGAAATATGTAAGAGTCCAGGAGACTCGCTGGTTACCCGTATGGTAAGACCTAGGGTAAGAGATGAAAAAGTGGTTAATAAGCAAAACAAGTAATTGCTTAAGAAAAAAGGCTTTAAGTTAAAAGCAAGCTAAAAGTGGCTAAAAAGCATAAAGAGAATGCAAATGGCGCCTTCGAATTTGGGACTCGTCATGTGGAGCAGGACTCCCTGGGCAGTGGGCCGTCGGACGAGGTACTTTCGAAGGGCCAAGAATAAAAGTAAAGGGCCAACCCTCTAAGAGAAGAGGAAGAGATTTGCCAGTGGCAATGTGAGCTGAAGGCTCGAGTGAAAAAGAAAAGAAAAGTAAATGTTCAAAAGCAAAGAGGCTAAGAACTAAAGTGAAAAGAAAGGAAAACAAAGAGGACTTAAAGGTCCAACGGTGAGCCAGGCCAAGTAGGAGGCACGGGCGGTTAATCCCTCTCCCGGGTAGAGACCCGTTCGGTACGCTTCAGCCGTAGGACAAAACAACTGAAATACAAAGATAATAAAACGGGCGTGCCTTCGAAGGTGAAATGTGGTTCTGCGGGACGTAAAGGGTTACCGGCTTGCCCTCTCCCCGGTGCACCATTCCGGACACGAGGGAAGCCCCCTCCCCGATGCAGGTGGTCCGAAGAACACATTTACTTCGTAGGACGGGGTAACACTCGCGGGTGTTATCGGCAACCTTAGAATCCTTATCTTATGGTAGCAGGACTACCGGGCTCGGGCCCGTTGGATAAGGATTTCTGAGGGTTAACTTGAACTAAAGCACCAGAATCTAAAGAACAAAGAAAATAGAGTGGCCAAGGTGGCCGGGTTAGTTGGAACCCTGTGTGTAGCGGCATAGTGGCCGAGTTGGTGCTTAGCAGCCTAGGGTGGCTAGTCGGATTAGTGCTGGGTAGTTGGTCTTACACAGATAGTGTAGTGACATGGTACATTGCATAGCTGCAGTTTGACATTGAGGATTTTAGTTTCCTAGCACTATTATTATTGCTTCCATTGGACCAAGTGGTGTAGGACATTTCTTCTCGGTGGATGAACCCACTGGGAACTCGCTCGAAAGTTCTCACACCCCTTGGGTGACCCCCCCCCACAGGTTCAGCTTTGGATACAGCAGACGAGACGGTTCAGATGCAGACGGCGAGGCATACGTCAGGGGCAAGAGCCCAGCAGCATAGTGACCTAGAGGGTCTAGCAGAGGTACCTTTCTTTTATGTTTCGAGTGAACCATGTATTGTGAGGAAAAGCATTGTAATATTATGTAAGTGTAATTGGAGAGATGTAAAATGTAATAAAGTTTATTATGGTTCATTCTTATCCTGCTTTCATTTCCGCTTTAACTATTTGTTATTGAATGAAAGTTTTAGTTTAGTAGTGATCTACTCTGATATTATACCTCATCATACACACTGTTCTGATTCGAGATGGATGTTACCGTTCCTTTCGGGTAGCGAGAGGTCGTGCCCGATTGGCGGGTCTGTCGGCGTGCCCGAACCGCAAAAATTTTCGGTCCCGGGTCGTGACAGATAAGAGTGGTATCAGAGCCTAGGAATAGTCCTAGGTGGTTAGTCAACCTTAGGGAGACCCTAGGGATTAGCACGAGAGAGTGCGTGAGTTTTTGGCGAGAGTACTTGATTGGGTTTCTGTCGTTCCCAAAAAGGATGTTGGGAACTGATCGAGGGCAACGAGCTTTCATCCTTCGGATATTACGTTGGGCGGCCGACAACGTAATGTTGGAGATGAAAAGGAGTACCCTCCTATACTTTCGCATGATTGGGTCGACGAGCCCTTTTGTCGGTATATAGACTGCGCGTTGCTCAAACGGCTAAGTTTGGGCTGGTTGTTTCGTTATGGTGTGCATATTGGCGATGACACCACATTGGGAAACGCACCTGTTTGACTCGAGTCTCGAGAGGGCTCGGGGTCGAACGTGGTATACGAGCTGCGATGTTAGGTGACCGCTCTTGTTGATGTGGTCCAGCAGCAGACCGATGCTCCTTGCCGATAAGCGGAAGTTTTTCCGCCGGCAGGGAAGCGGATTACGTCGCCTAGATGGGCGAGTGTCATTATCCCAAGAAAAATGGGAAATAGACCAAGCTAAGAGGCAGCAGTAGAGAGTGTGATAGGTGGCCGCCGAACCCTTGTCGGCGCACTCTACACCTTCTGTGAAAGATGCCGTAAGCTTGTGTCAGCTGGGTTGCCGGCAAAGTATAGTTGATGAGGTCCAGTGAGAGACCGACTCATGAAACGCCGGTAATCGCTGTGTTGCGAGAGCCAAGTTGCTGTGTCCTAAAGGTTAGGGCAAGAAAGACTTATGGGCCTAGTGGCGAAAGTTCGCCCTGATGACGGTAGTGACTGTGTGGCATGTCGTCATGGCCGAGTGCCGCATAGTGGGGCTGGTAAGACCCAGGATAGGTTTCGAGATTCGAAAACCTCGCAAGTAAGCGGGAGTTTCATGGCGCCGGTCTGAGGGATCGGCATAATGGCAAGGGTTGCCACCACAGGGCTGCGTGTTAACCACCAGAGTTGGTGAACAGTATCGTGGTGTTTCGACCTAGTTGGGAGAGTTGCACGAGAGCCGTGGTGTGCCTAAGAAATCCCTTAGCACTTTGGATCACGCAAGTTAGCGCGGGGGCGTAGGACGCCCAACTTTTGGGTGCTCATGGAGCACAAGTATCATTTAGCCAGAGAGAGCTGATAAGGTGGCACGTTAGCCTTTGCCCAGTGTGGCCAGAGTTGAAACAGAGTTTGGGTCATGGATTGACGACTTGTTAGTCGATCTTGCTCAGTGGACATAGTAGTCGCGTGGCGACGATTAGCGGGTTCGCTTGGGGACGATCCGTGCCTGGACCATGTTGTGGACTGTGGGCCTGTAGCCCAGTGGGCAGGCGCAGCCAGCTGTGAGAGACAGCGGCCCGAGACCTGATGGTGGGGCATGATAGAGATTTGGTCGGGGCGGTAGTCTGAGCGATGACCCGGGAACGTGGAATGCCACGTGTGAACTTCGAGACTGATGGTACACTGAGAGGGTGATTTGACCAGACCGTAGTGCTAGTGATGATTGAGATGCCGCCAAGGAGT
Organism: Tillandsia fasciculata; assembly: GCA_029168755.2. Taxonomy (NCBI): domain Eukaryota; kingdom Viridiplantae; phylum Streptophyta; class Magnoliopsida; order Poales; family Bromeliaceae; genus Tillandsia; species Tillandsia fasciculata. The sequence goes on from JAQOTM010001778.1 coordinate 18,161, forward strand.
GGCGATGCCGCCCAGTGAGTGGCGAAGGTTTGATGGTTGTGGTACTGTAGCTCCTAGTGGGAGTGTTGGTGTAGTAATCCTAAGTGTGGATTTACCCGTTTGACGATTGGGTCTGTGTGCTGGTGGGATGCCGCCCAGTGAGGGGCGATGCCGCCTAGTGAGTGGCGATGGTTTGGCCTGTTGAGCGGGTTTTCACACGAGGGTTGGACCAGTTTTGGGCTATAGACCCTATTGGACCGTGGTCTGTGGACCTATTAGTAGCCCAAGATATCGGGTTAACTGATAACCCGTGGACTCAGAGCGCTAGTAGCGTGCGCGATAGTCGAGGGCTTGTGGATTGGCCTTGCCCTCCACATTAAATAGCGAGCGACCAAAAGTGCGGCAGATGTAATCCGTTGCAGATGCAACCTTATTGTGAGAAAATGATGGCGAAATTAAAGAAGAGAAGATTTCGCAAGAAAAGATTTGGTCGTTCGTGGCAATTGAGAGAGCACGTACACAAATGTGTCTCTCACCTACTTGGGGAAAGTGGCCAGACACCTGGTCTGAGTTGTCCCTGAGTTGAGATAGGGATCCTGGAATGAGCTGCTCGTGTAATTGTGGGCGAGCAGGCAGTGTGATGCCGGTCACAAGGTTCAGTGAGCCCGATAGTGAGGGCAAGTTTCCCCTCTTGATTGAGTAGGAGTCGAGATGTGACTCAAGTTTCGAGGACGAAACTTATTTTAAGGAGGGTAGAATGTAGTGAACCGGAAATTGGAATATAAATAAATGTAAATAAAATGGTATGAAATACTATTTTATTGAGTTAGAAAAGTACAGGATGACCTGGAAACGAATTGGGCCCAAATCGGGATTAAAATAAGATATCTAGAATCTTATGTGAGAAAGTGGGCCCAGATTGTAAGTGGAAAATTCACAGTCTCGGAAAATTCTGAGAAAATTACGGGAGCTCCGTAATTATGTTTTAGGGCCACAGTAAGAGTTTCGCGTTGATCGGACACCCGGATTGAGAGAACGGGCTCCGCCAGCGAATTCAAGGACAGCGGGACTTTTGTTAAATCAAAAGGGCCCGGAATTCCCAGCGTAGGGTTTGCTGGTGGTTCGGTAACTTTCGGTGGCCTTGGCCGTGGTTGGACGCGAGTTGGGCCCAAGAAATGGAATTGCTGTGCAACTTGGGCACAAGCGTTGGAAACCGGGCTTAAAAAGAGATCGCGTGGGTCATTGGAGGACCCGTCGCGTGTTCAGAAGTGATTTCGCGTGTCGTCGATGTCAAATTGGGCCCGGGCGAAGTGGGATTGAATAATTCCTCTCTGGGCGCCTCCGGGGAATTTTAGAGTCGCAATTCGGCAAATCGGGCTTCAGAATTGGACCCGGTGCGGAAAACCGGATCAGTGGGCTATCCGGGGGAATTCGACAAATTATTGGATGAGAATTTGGAGAAACGGACATCGTTTCTGGACTCAGCGCGCGAAATCGCTAAGGATGGACTATTTATTTGTTGGATTTGGAGTCCGGTAGGCGTGCGCGCTTTTCGAGGCAAAGCGGCACGCAAATCGAGGCGTCGCGGCACAGTCCCGCGTGGCACGGAAATCGAGGAGGCGCGGCTGATGTGACCCGACGCGCAGGGCGCGTCAGGTGCGCAGGCGCGCCCCCTGCGCGGGCCACAGGGGGGCCGCCACGCGGCGGACCCCTGTTGGCGCGCGCAGGCGCGTGGTCGCGCGCCCGTGTAACGGGCGCGTGTCACGCGCCTCTGCGCAGGCAGCGCGGCCGCGTGGCGCGCAGTGATGCGGCCACGTGGCCGCCCTTTTCTTGCGGTGGGCCGGGTGCACCCGGGTGGGTGTGGTGCACCGGCCGGTGCACGGTGCACCGTGCACCGTGGACCACTCCCTCTCCCCTTTCTTCTTTTTCTCCTTCTTCTTCCTCCCCGCGAACCACTTCTTCTCCTTCTTCGGTTTCTTCTTCAACCGAGAGTGAGGGAGAGTGAGGGAGGAGGTTGGGGAGTGTTGCGGCGAGGCGTCGAGGGCTTCGTGGAGCGCGCAAATTGCTCCGAAGAGCCAAATAGACTACGCGATGCCGTCGAGGTAGGCCGTTTATTGTATTTTGTGGTATTTTCGGCACAGTTTCTATACTCCTTTTGGATGTTGGATTTGACCCCTTGCCCATATGCATGTTAGGGAACCAACCTTTCTGTGCCGTCTTACTGCTCGAGTTTTGCGGGCGTTTTTGACGCGTCTCGTTTTGCGTGCCGACACGAGGTAAGTGCTCCGTTTTGCGCGCAGGTTGGACTAGCGGACACCGTTTGTCGAGTAGACTCTAATGATACGCTCCGTTTTGCGTGCAGGGTCGGAAAAATATGCACCGTTTTGCGTGCAACCCTACAGTTAAAGTTGCACCGTTTTGCGTGCAGTTTCGAGGTACGTGCACCGTTTCGCGTGCCGTTCGTGTTATCGCGCACAGTTTTACGTGTAGACTCTAATAATGTATCTCGTGTTGTGTTCAGGACCAAACAAAGGTGCACCGTTTTGCGTGCAACCCCACAGTCGAATGTGCACCGTTTGGCGTGCAGTTTCGAGGTACGTGCACCGTTTCGCGTACAGTTCGCGTTATCGCGCATCGTTTTACGTACCGGCTCTAACGATGCGTCTCGTTTTGCGTGCAGAACTAAACAAACGTGCACTGCTCCGCGTACACCCCTACGGTGGGGCGTGCACCGTTTTGCGTGCCAATTTGAGGTATGTGCTCCGTTTCACGTGCAGGTCGTGTGGTCGCGCACCGTTTAGCGTGCCGTCACTAACAGTGTACACCGTTTTACGTGCAGGGCATGAGAGACGTGCACCACTTGGGTGTGCACCCTTCAGCGAGGCATGCCCCGATTCGCGTGCAAACTCGAGGTACCAAGTGGAGCCGCGTTGAGGCCAATTACCAGTGTCTGCGGGCCATTAGGAGGTATTGGAGAATAAAAAGGGTGGAATCGCGCGGAGATCAATTGCAAGTGTCTACAAGCAATTGGGGACGCTACAAGGTGGGGAATTCTGCCGAAAAGGGGTGACCTCTCCCCTTGCTCCTTTGCTTTTCAATTCGAAGCATGATAGTAGCCTGTTAGAGGCGTTAGGTGATTATGATTATGATTGCCTGTGTAGATGGATACAGATGAAAAGTGCAACTGTTGGTTGCCAGAGATAGGGGAATAAATGTGCCTGTGTAGATGGACACAGAGGAAAAGTGCAACTGTTGGTTGCCCAGATATATGATGAATATGCATGCATAGAAGTAATTATTATTTTTATGAATGAGATGAAAATAATGGCATGCATGAAAATGATTAGCTATCTATGATTGTGATCATGTTAGGGTATAACCCTAGGAATCATGTGACATAAGGAAAGGAAACATGTTGGTAGTAAGACTAGGAGAAAACCTAGCTTCAGGGTTCACAGAGTGGCATTAAAACTTAGGAATTATCCTAGGATTGAACGAGTGGCATTGTCTTAGGTGATAACCTAAGGACACTGGATAGAGTGATCAATATAGAGTCAAGGACTCTAGGATGAGTATGACATTGAACTTAGGTAAAGATAACCTAAGGTGAACCAGTGATCAACATAGAGTCAAGGACTCTAGGATGAGTATGACATGAACTTAGGTAAAGATAACCTAAGGTGAACCAGGATCAACATAGAGTCAAGGACTCTAGGATGAGTATGACAGTGAACTTAGGTAAAGAGAACCTAAAGTGATCAAGAAGAGTTTAAACTCACAGACAAGGAGTTAGAGTCAGTATAACTCTAAGTTAAAAGTGGAACAGGAAAATAGAGTTAAGTTAACTCTTGGATTCAGTAAAGAATCAGGAAAGTGGGATGAGATCCCAAGGTTAAAGAATTAAACAAATACAACCCTAGAAAGAGTCATAGGGTGTCCGGGCAAAGGGACAATAACTTTAACTTCAACTCGAGTTAAATAAAGAAAGTGAAATATGTAAGAGTCCAGGAGACTCGCTGGTTACCCGTATGGTAAGACCTAGGGTAAGAGATGAAAAAGTGGTTAATAAGCAAAACAAGTAATTGCTTAAGAAAAAAGGCTTTAAGTTAAAAGCAAGCTAAAAGTGGCTAAAAAGCATAAAGAGAATGCAAATGGCGCCTTCGAATTTGGGACTCGTCATGTGGAGCAGGACTCCCTGGGCAGTGGGCCGTCGGACGAGGTACTTTCGAAGGGCCAAGAATAAAAGTAAAGGGCCAACCCTCTAAGAGAAGAGGAAGAGATTTGCCAGTGGCAATGTGAGCTGAAGGCTCGAGTGAGAAAGAAAAGAAAAGTAAATGTTCAAAAGCAAAGAGGCTAAGAACTAAAGTGAAAAGAAAGGAAAACAAAGAGGACTTAAAGGTCCAACGGTGAAGCCAGGCCAAGTAGGAGGCACGGGCGGTTAATCCCTCTCCCGGGTAGAGACCCGTTCGGTACGCTTCAGCCGTAGGACAAAACAACTGAAATACAAAGATAATAAAACGGGCGTGCCTTCGAAGGTGAAATGTGGTTCTGCGGGACGTAAAGGGTTACCGGCTTGCCCTCTCCCCGGGTGCACCATTCCGGACACGAGGGAAGCCCCCTCCCCGATGCAGGTGGTCCGAAGAACACATTTACTTCGTAGGACGGGGTAACACTCGCGGGTGTTATCGGCAACCTTAGAATCCTTATCTTATGGTAGCAGGACTACCGGGCTCGGGCCCGTTGGATAAGGACTTCTGAGGGTTAACTTGAACTAAAGCACCAGAATCTAAAGAACAAAGAAAATAGAGTGGCCAAGGTGGCCGGGTTAGTTGGAACCCTGTGTGTAGCGGCATAGTGGCCGAGTTGGTGCTTAGCAGCCTAGGGTGGCTAGTCGGATTAGTGCTGGGTAGTTGGTTTTACACAGATAGTGTAGTGACATGGTACATTGCATAGCTGCAGTTTGACATTGAGGATTTTAGTTTCCTAGCACTATTATTATTGCTTCCATTGGACCAAGTGGTGTAGGACATTTCTTCTCGGTGGTTGAACCCACTGGGAACTCGCTCGAAAGTTCTCACACCCCTTGGGTGACCCCCCCCCACAGGTTCAGCTTTGGATACAGCAGACGAGACGGTTCAGATGCAGACGGCGAGGCATACGTCAGGGGCAAGAGCCCAGCAGCATAGTGACCTAGAGGGTCTAGCAGAGGTACCTTTCTTTTATGTTTCGAGTGAACCATGTATTGTGAGGAAAAGCATTGTAATATTATGTAAGTGTAAGTTGAGAGATGTAAAATGTAATAAAAGTTTATTATGGTTCATTCTTATCCTGCTTTCATTTCCGCTTTAACTATTTGTTATTGAATGAAAGTTTTAATTTAGTAGTGATTTTACTCTGATATTATACCTCATCATACACATTGTTCTGATTCGAGATGGATGTTACCGTTCCTTTCGGGTAGCGAGAGGTCGTGCCCGATTGGCGGGTCTGTCGGCGTGCCCGAACCGCAAAAATTTTCGGTCCCGGGTCGTGACAGATTAGAGTGGTATCAGAGCCTAGGAATAGTCCTAGGTGGTTAGCAACCTTAGGGAGACCCTAGGGATTAGCACGAGAGAGTGCGTGAGTTTGTGGCGAAAGTACTTGATTGGGTTTCTGTTGTTCCCAAAAAGGATGTTGGGACTGATCGAGGGCAACGAGCTTTCATTCTTCGGATATTACGTTGGGCGGCCGACAACGTAATGTTGGAGATGAAAAGGAGTACCCTCCTATACTTTCGCATGATTGGGTCGACGAGCCCTTTTGTCGGTATATAGACTGCGCGTTGCTCAAATGGCTAAGTTTGGGCTGGTTGTTTCGTTGTGGTGTGCATATTGGCGATGACACCACATAGGGAAACGCACCTGTTTGACTCGAGTCTCGAGAGGGCTCGGGGTCGAACGTGGTATACGAGCTGCGATGTCAGGTGACCGCTCTTGTTGATGTGGTCCAGCAGCAGACCGATGCTCCTTGCCGATAAGCGGAAGTTTTTCGCCGGCAGGGAAGCGGATTACGTCGCCTAGATGGGCGAGTGTCATTATCCCAAGAAAATGGGAAATAGACCAAGCTAAGAGGCAACAGTAGAGAGTGTGGCAGGTGGCCGCCGAACCCTTGTCGGCGCACTCTGCACCTTCTGTGAAAGATGCCGTAAGCTTGTGTCAGCTGGGTTGCCGGCAAAGTATAGTTGATGAGGTCCAGTGAGAGACCGACTCATGAAACGCCGGTAATCGCTATGTTGCGAGAGCCAAGTTGCTGTGTCCTAAAGGTTAGGGCAAGAAAGACTTATGGGCCTAGTGGCGAAAGTTCGCCTGATGACGGTAGTGACTGTGTGGCATGTCGTCATGGCCGAGTGCCGCATAGTGGGGCTGGTAAAACCCAGGATAGGCTTCGAGATTCGAAAACCTCGCAAGTAAGCGGGAGTTTATGGCGCCGGTCTGAGGGATCGGCATAATGGCAAGGGTTGCCACCACAGGGCTGCGTGTTAACCACCAGAGTTGGTGAACAGTATCGTGGTGTTTCGACCTAGTTGGGAGAGTTGCACGAGAGCCGTGGTGTGCCTAAGCAATCCCTTAGCACTTTGGATCACGCAAGTTAGCGCGGGGGCGTAGGACGCCCAACTTTATGGGTGCTCATGGAGCACAAGTATCATTTAGCCAGAGAGAGCTGATAAGGTGGCACGTTAGCCTTCGCCCAGTGTGGCCAGAGCCGAAGAGAGTTCGGATCATGGATTGACGACTTGTTAGTCGATCTTGCTCAGTGGACATAGTAGTCGCGTGGCGACGATTAGCGGGTTCGCTTGGGGACGATCCGTGCCTGGACCATGTTTGTGGACTGTGGGCCTGTAGCCCAGTGGGCAGGCGCAGTCAGCTGTGAGAGACAGCGGCCCGAGACCTGATGGTGGGGCATGATAGAGATTTGGTCGGGACGGTAGTCCGAGCGATGACCCGGGGAACGTGGAATGCCACGTGTGAGCCTTGAGACTGATAGTACACTGAGAGGGTGATTTGACCAGGCCGTAGTGCTAGTGATGATTGAGATGCCGCAAGGAGTGGCGATGCCGCCCAGTGAGTGGCGAAGGTTTGATGGTTGTGATACTGTAGCTCCTAGTGGGAGTGTTGGTGTAGTAATCCTAAGTGTGGATCTACCCGTTTGACGATTGGGTCTGTGTGCTATGCCGCCCAGTGAGGGGCGATGCCGCAGTGAGTGGCGAGGCCTGTTGAGCGGGTTTTCACACGAGGGTTGGATTTTGGGCTATAGACCCTATTGGACCGTGGTCTGTGGACCTATTAGTAGTCCGAGATATCGGGTTAGCTGATAACCCGTGGACTTAGAGCGCTAGTAGCGTGTGTGATAGTTGAGGACTTGTGGATTGGCCTTGCCCTCCACATTAGGCAGCGAGCGACCAAAAGTGCGGTAGATGTAATTAGTTGCAGATGCAACCTTATTGTGAAAAAATGATGGCGAAATTAAAGAAGAGAAGATTTCGCAAGAAAAGACTTGGTCATTCGTGGCAATTGAGAGAGCAAGTACTCAAATGTGTCTCTCACCTACTTGGTGAAAGTGGCCAGACACCAGGTCTGAGTTGTCCCTGAGTTGAGATAGGGATCCGGAATGAGCTGCTCGTGTAATTGTGGGCGAGCAGGCAGTGTAATGCCGGTCACGAGGTTCAGTGAGCCCATAGTGAGGGCAAGTTTCCCCTCTGATCAAGTAGGAGTCGAGATGTGACTCAAGTTTCGAGGACGAAACTTATTTTAAGGGGGGTAGAATGTAGTGAACCGGAAATTGGTATATAAATAATGTAAATAAAATGGTATGAAATACTATTTTATTGAGTTAGAAAAGTACAGGATGACCTGGAAACGAATTGGGCCCAAATCGGGATTAAAATAAGATATCTAGAATCTTATGTGAGAAAGTGGGCCCAGATTGTAAGTGGAAAATTCACAGTCTCGGAAAATTCTGAGAAAATTACGGGAGCTCCGTAATTTGTTTTAGGGCCACAGTAAGAGTTTCGCGTTGATCGGACACCCGGATTGAGAGAACGGGCTCCGCCAGCGAATTCAAGGACAGTGGGACTTTTGTTAAATCAAAAAGGGTCCCGGAATTCCCAGCGTAGGGTTTGCTGGTGGTTCGGTAACTTTCGGTGGCCTTGGCCGTGGTTGGACGCGTGTTGGGCCCAAGAAATGGAATTGCTGTGCAACTTGGGCACAAGCGTTGGAAACCGGGCTTAAAAGAGATCGCGTGGGTCATTGGAGGACCCGTCGCGTGTTCAGAAGTGATTTCGCGTGTCGTCGATGTCAAATTGGGCCCCGGGCGAAGTGGGATTGAATAATTCCTCTCTGGGCGCCTCCGGGGAATTTTAGAGTCGCAATTCGGCAAATCGGGCTTCAGAATTGGACCCGGTGCGGAAAACCGGATCAGTGGGCTATCCGGGGAATTCGACAAATTATTGGATGAGAATTTGGAGAAACGGACATCGTTTCTGGACTCAGCGCGCGAAATCGCTAAGGATGGACTATTTATTTGTTGGATTTGGAGTCCGGTAGGCGTGCGCGCTTTTCGAGGCAAAGCGGCACGCAAATCGAGGCGTCGCGGCACAGTCCCGCGTGGCACGGAACCCGAGGAGGCGCGGCTGATGTGACCCGACGCGCAGGGTCGCGTCAGGTGGCAGGCGCGCCCCCTGCGCGGGCACAGGGGGGCCGCCACGCGGCGGACCCCTGTTGGCGCGCGCAGGCGCGTGGTCGCGCGCCCGTGTAACGGGCGCGTGTCACGCGCCTCTGCGCAGGCAGCGCGGCCGCGTGGCGCGCATTGATGCGGCCACGTGGCCGCCCTTTTCTTGCGGTGGGCGGGTGCACCCGGGGTGGGTGTGGTGCACCGGCCGGTGCACGGTGCACCGTGCACCGCGGACCAATCCCTCTCCCCTCTCTTTTTCTCCTTCTCTTTCTTCTTCTCCCCCCGCGAACCACCTTCTTCCTCTCTCTTCGGTTTCTTCTTCAACCGAGAGTGAGGGAGAGTGAGGAGGAGGTTGGGGAGTATTGCGGCGAGGCGTCGAGGGCTTCGTGGAGCGCGCAAATTGCTCCGAAGAGCCAAATAGACTACGCGATGCCGTCGAGGTAGGTATTATTGTATTTTGTGGTATTTTTTTGGTCACAGTTTCCTCTACTCCCTTTGGAGATGTTGGATTTGACCCTTGCCATATGCATGTTAGGGAACCAACCTTTCT